>JAPMOR010016638.1:0-62623 GCA_026543865.1 Argiope aurantia | reverse complement strand
GGATGTCCATGCGTCGGAGATGCGAGGCGTGCATTGTAGCCCGTGGAGGAAACTTCGAAGACTTACTTTAATCCATGTACTTTTTGCTTCTTTTCATGTATTATTAAAACGATTTCTCATTTACGGTCTCTTTTCTTTATGGTGCTTCTGTGTGCAACACCGCTTCAGGAAAGCATTTCCGACCCCACATTGCTATATGATTTCGAGTTGTCAGGATGTACCCTACCCCTCTTAGCAGTTCTGAAACGGTTCACTGAAACACCCTGTATATATATATATATAGTCTTCGATGTGTTTAATTTTCGCACTTAAAAAATGCAATTGAACCAAATCCTTTTTTCAAACGACTAAAAGGCTATTTTGAAAAATAAATTTGATTCTCCAAAATAAAACTGAGACAATATCGTGAATTATTACTGGAGCTAATAATAATTGTCGCAACATCTAACTGTTACTTAGCAGAATGTCAGACCAATTCCCTGAGGTCCTAGATTTCCCACTCCTAAACTACAACTAATAGTTTTTTGGGAAATAGCTGTATTTCTTGTTAATACTCTCAAACATGATTATTTGTTTACCTTCTTTTTCTGCAGGAAACGATATATATTTAATCAAAAGATAAGGTTCATTTTCTGTTTGAAACGGAAAAGATAGAAGCATTTTTTTTCGTTTAAAGTCAGTCAGATTATAGAGATATTATAAAAAAAAATCCACTCTTTACGTGCAGAAAATATTTTTGAAGAAATATTTTCCAAAGCTTGTCTATTTACCTTGTAAGTGGTAGAATTTTAAAGAAACTTTTGTAATCGGAATCTTTAAATCTTATAGATAAAATGATATACAAACTAATAGTTGTAAAAGTATGTTGTATATAGCTGCATTTTCTATAAATAATTTTATTTCATGTATTTCAAAGCCAAAAAAAGAATAAAAACTCCCAATCTTTCTTGTTGGGCAGAGCTAATTTTCAATCTAAAATTTAAGAAATTTTATCCTTCTGAGAATTTTGATCTAATTCATAATGAATTGATGAGAAGAAAAAATTTCAATCTTGTAAGGGATATTGTTCGTTAACGGAAGACGAATTCTTAGTGTTTTCTTTATAGTAAAACTTTCTGTCTTAAAAATGCATTTTACAATAATTCGCACAATTATGAAAATATATCATTCTAAAAATGATATGCTGTTAGATATGATAACCTCTCATAAACGTTCTTGCTTTAAGTCATTAATTACAACAATCAAACCAATAAACTATTCGAGAAGGCGGACGAAGATTTAATGTCAATTGCTGCAACCGTCTTAGATAACCATTACATTTATAAATGTAATTGTGAAAACTAAACAAATAGTTCACCAATTCCAACCTTGAACCAATTTCTTTGATTTTTATTTTATACAAGAGTTTATACCAATAGATACTTTATCAATGATTACTTGTCTCTTACCTCCGCCCATTTCCGAAAGAAATCTCAAAAATGTCATTTCACTGTGCATTCTCTATGGGGAAAACATTGACTGAGTTCTTCGATCAGCACCATTGCACCAATACACCCTCTTCTTTTTATATGATAGTTCATGACGCTTAGAATTATCATTTAGGTTCTCTTGCATCCCACTACCCTCTGTTTTCTTGAGAAATTGCAAAATGAAAATATGACGGATTCTCAAAACCTCCAAAACTAGATTACCAATTACAAGAACGTTCCGCATTAATTCAGAAAGTATAATTTTAAATAACACTTTTTTTTGTGGTAAGATGAAGCTCATCAAATTTGATTGACGGGATTAAACTAACACTGTTATAATTACAGACGAACAACTCATTGGTCGCCGAAAGCAACTAATATATATAATCTTAACCCGAAAACGCTCAAATCAGAATACAAGAAACGGAAAGGGAAGAAAAGAAATTATGGAAAGACTATCTAGTAATACTGCTCATCAGGAAGAGAGATATTCCAATGATATTCAAATAATAACTCCCTTCTAATAAATTAACAAAACAATTTATTCCATATCAGAACTAAGCCTTCCTTTTCACCTTTTTTGTACTTTTGATTTCTCTAATTTTTGATTATATTAATATATTTTTTTTATCAGAGTTTGTATTTATTTATTATATATAATACCGATAAACTGGATAATTCACGAAATAATTAATCAAGTAATTTAAGTAAACAATAAATTGATAATTTCACAGTTATTCTACCAGTTAATTAATGATAATAATTAATTAATTATTGGTTAAATTGCAAAATAAATAATTTAACTGAATTATACAAGATTAAAGATGTTATTTATACTACACTACAAAACGCTGTTTATACTATTTTGTTAAATGCTGACACATTGCACTTTACATAAACATTTTAAAATTCATTGACACATTACTAAAATTTTTCATCTGGCTCTTCTTTGATTGTAATTAGATTTTACTCATAGATGCAAAAATGAGTATAGTAGCAGACATGCTTGTCTTTTACTGCTCTTTCTGGCTCCCAATTGAAAAATATTACTTATTTTCATGATATGCAATACTGAAAATAATATGTATCACATTAATATATACCGTAATATAGTAGTGATTAACCAGCTGGGTGAATCATGTTTAGCATTTTATACCTTAACGTGGTGTATAGGATGATCTAAATTAAACAAATGGTAATTAGTTACCTTCTGTACAAAAACGACAAACTAAATCCTTACTGAATTGTCTACACATTCTCTAATGAATATAAAGTTTCAATTTCAAAAAGGGAAAAAAATTTCAGATTTTGGCCGATTGGGCGAAAATAGAGTTTTACTGTTAGTAATTAACTTAAAATTGTTATTTTTTAGCTATATGGCTTCTTGTTGTATTTAAAATTATTTTGCATTTATAATTGCGCTTGAGGCAATGCAATTCTTTCATTAAATTACGCTTTTAGTGTCTGGAGCCTTTTACCATAAAGTATTGCTGGTCAAACTCTTTTACCAGAGAACTAACAAGACTTCAACCGCTTTCAAGGCATTTCGAGTGGTAAAATTTTGGTCATCTTATTATTACAAACCTTTGGTGAATGATCCTGTGCTTTTAAGAAACAATAATTTTTGCAGTAAGATCTAGATAGGCCTTTGCACGCAGAGAACTATATGAACAAACAATGAAAATGCACAATAACAAAAGAGCACGTGAAGTTTAATAATCTGCCATTTTCTTTTAAAACAAATGTTTCTGCGGATACTTTTTTTTTCAAAAATAAGCCATTTATTTGTGTAGCTTCGCACCATATTCATATTATTAACCAAAAAAAAAATCATTTTTTTAATTTTAAAATCGAAACCGTATACTCAGGAGAGTAATCCATCCTGTAATGTTTATATTGTAGGTGCTTAAACTATTCTTGTTTTATTTGTAGTCCTGTCAATCGGTTGTAAATCATTGTTCCCTGAATAACTAATTTAACTATACAAAACGAGTTTTTTTTAAACTGATCTGATCATTATTTCATGAAATAAATAGGTATTCTAAAAACTAACAGATTTAATTGAAATATTTTGAATCAAAATATTTCGATTACATAAAATGAAGTTAAGTAAAATGGAATTTATTTAATTGAGAAATAACGGAGAAAAATGCACACATATATAAATCTTCGAAATGCTCTGCTCAAATTCTAAGAAAAGTGAAATTTGAATCCTTACAAACTCTCAAAAAACATAAAAGATGTATGTTACCAGCCTATTTTATGCAAAAATAGAAAATCTTTTGAAGTTATAACAATTTATTAGAATCAAGAGATGAATTCTGACTCAAGAAACTTTAAAATTTATTTTGTAATGAAGAGTTTCAGAAAGATACGAAATTAAAATGAAACGTTCTCTTTAAGGTTCATATTTTTACGATGGTTTTGTATATTTAAAAAAAAATGTTTTCGATCCATTAACTATGTAGTTTTTAAGAAAGTACGATCTCTTGAATATCATAAATAAATAGCAATAATACATGCTTGAAATAAACCTGAAAGTATTTGAATTATATTTCATTGTTGCAGTATGAATTAGTACTTTTTTTATTTATTATAAATTTTGTGTGCTGTAGTATATGTGTTTGTTAAAATATCTATGTACGAGCTACGAAAATTCTTTTCAGATAAAAATGGACTTGTAAAGAGTGTTCGAAGATAGGTCGTTATTGAAAAAAGTTTAGAAAGTGCTTTATTAAAAGTACACTGTTTCAAACATATTTATAAAAACACAGTTGTCTCTGCTTTGTTTAACAATTCTTGCTTCTTAGAACTTTGAAACTTTTAAAACACCGTTTGTTTATTACGTCAAGCGTTAGTATATGCAAAATAAACAAGGCGCTCGGAAACTAAAGACTTCGTTGTGTTGTTTAAAGTACTTAAAACGCAAGTAAAATAAAACTGGTTAAAACTTCTTTAACTATATCGACTAAAAATAGTGAGGAACTTATGTATCTTTGCTTGAACTCCGAAAACTGATTGCGTCTTTTGCCATAGAAAGAATGCGTTATTATCCATAGACTTATATCCATTTCCAAATTCAGAAAATTACCGAATAAGTTGACAGTGGATTTTGAAATAAGCAAAAATGGACGAAAATTTTATTCTTAATTTTTATTGTTTCATCACCAAAATATATGCTTATGTTCAACTAAAATAGTATTGTGAAATGCATTGTTCAATAAAAAAAATTTGAAAGAGATAAAAAGTACATTTTAATTGCTTTTCTTAGAATGATATTATAATTATATTTAAATATCCTTGAAATGTTTCAAGTGTATTAATTTTTAAAGAAATTAAATAGCATTCATGATAAATATTTCGGTTAGACATCAAAAGAAAATAGGAAATGTATTTTACATTTCGAGTTTTCTTTAAATAGTTAAAAGTCAATTTTTGTTCATAAAAGCATAAAATTCTTATGAAAATTCAGTATATGTGCATAAAAATATTTCTAAAAATTAGCACTTAATTTGAATTACAAAAACAAACACCGTTTTGTTTCAAATAAATTTATATTGGGTAATAAGAAAAAAATAATAGAAAAATTTAAAAATAAATCGTCTAGAATATTTTGAAATTTTTAAAAATTATATATTTTTTTATCTTTTAAAAATAATTTATTTCATTTTGGAAAGTTTTTTTAAGAAATTTGACGTATTTATATCTTAATGCATATGCATAAGAAATTTTATAATCCTAAGTGCATAATATCCCCTTAAATAATTGATTAAAATGCTAATGCTAACCAATCAGAATGCTCAATGTTTACAGTGCAAAAATACTTATATACTACATCTAGATATCTAATAGTAAAATACGATGCTTATATATTATTTTAAAAAGAAAGAAGAATTAGAAGCATTCTTCTCATATAACTTCCCTCTTATTTGGGATTATTGGAAACAAATTGTCATTGTTTGACACTTCGTTCGGCATATGTCATTTTTTTTTCATTTAAAATATTGGATGGAAAAATGGGTAAGAGGTCTATATTTTTTTGTCAATGCATAACCATGTTTTACAAATTTTATTGAGCAGTGCAGAATAATGTATTATTCAACAAGCTTGACCCTTGTGAGTTCTCAATCATCTTAGAGGCTATGTGGAAATTATGAACGCAGATTTCGTTTTTTTTTTTTTTTTTTTTTTTTTCATAGTCACCAGTTGATTTGAAAGAAATACATGCAAAGGATTAGAAACTATTGTGTCATGTTTCAGAAAGCATTTCATTGTCTGTTCCCAATTTATTTCAATTACTATTTGTTTTTATATTTTCCTGCAAAAATATTTCCCATTTCATGATATATTGCACATAAACTTTCATAATTATTTAATACATTCAATATAGTATAATTTAAAATTATTCTGTTCCCAATTTTGTAAGAATATGTTGTGAAATTAATCATTATGAAAATAGGAATGACTGAATATTATGACACAAGGGAGGAAATTATTTTAGAAATTATTCAAAACTAATACTTCAATTTAGTAACAAAGCCGAAGTTCAACATCAGTTAAAACGTTCAGTCAACTATTCAATTCATTTTTCTTTCACATTTACACTACCAGAAAAAAAACACTTCTTTCCTGTCATCTACTACTTCAATAATGCGGTATGTGGATATAGCTTGTGCCCATCAAATTTGTCTCATTCAGTTGATCATCAATCAGCTCCTTTCGAAATCCAGATATACGAAAAATAGACTTTCATCCTGGTACCTTCTACGTTATCGATTAAAATACGTACATTTGTTGAAACAATCATTTTGAATAATTCATGATAAGCATAAATTTTTATTATGATTCATGATCTCCGAAGCATCTATTTTAATTAAGCGAGTCAAATTAATTTTCTTCAAAGTACTTAGTTTTCTTTTTCCCCCGTCATCCATTTACTTATCCCCCCCCCTCCACACGTGACTTGAAACGGCTTTATGAACAACCAACTTTCAATTGGTTTGGTTATATTAACGTCCCTTTTGAAGCAACACTTGGGCTATTTTGGGACGGACCTCGTAATTTTGAACCACGGTCAGATGACGAGGACGACACCTGAGCTGGCACCCCCCTCTCCACACCAGCGGGAGGACGTTTGGTCAGGACGGATTTAAAGTGCAACAGACCCCCTTACACGACGGTTCTTCGGTGGAATCGGGTCTCGAACCTGAAACCCTCCGGTTCCGAAGCCGAGACCTTACCACCAGGCCACCGCGGTCCACAACCAGCTTTCAAATGTGAGTGGCAATATGTATGTAGATCCCACAGCAGATTTAAAAAAAATGCTAGCTATTAGTTGAGCATAGGAGATAAAATGTACGGATTGAAATGCTACCGTTTACTTAGATTTAATATTTTTTCTTATCATATAACAAATAATTCAAAATACAAGAAATATATAGGGGTTTTATTAAATTTAAAGCCTGTTCTCAATAACCCAGGGAGAGAAATTATCAGGAATCATTACGAACACTAACCTGTTTGTTAGGAGAAAATTCAAAAATAAAAAATGAAGATTCCTCGCAATTGTTGTATCCTATCGATTCAGGAATAACCATTTAGCAACTCACTTTGCCTCTAATCGGTACTGAGAATGAATAATGAAACTTATGAAAGACTTTCCGAG
The DNA here is from genome assembly GCA_026543865.1 of Argiope aurantia. Lineage (NCBI taxonomy): Eukaryota > Metazoa > Arthropoda > Arachnida > Araneae > Araneidae > Argiope > Argiope aurantia. The sequence goes on along the minus strand of JAPMOR010016638.1, from coordinate 55,489 downwards.
CACAATAACTACTATAATAGACAGTGTTATAAAATAACTCAGCAAAAAGAGGAAACGTACTTCCTGCTTGCTCTACAGCGTCTTAATTAAATCACATACTTTCCAGTTTTCTATAATCGCACCCGTGCGCTCTGCAGTCACCTTCCCATTTATCCCACTAAGCCCTATACAGAATCAACAGAGTCATTATTTGTTCAACAAAATTTCACTACAATAATTTCAAAATAATTTTATACTATAAACTCAAGTAATAAAAATCATATTGTTCTCATTAACTTCTTATCTGTTTAATATTTTTAAGATTAAAAACAATCCTAAAAAATCTTTTTTGCATGTTTAAAAATCATTTTACTAAAAATGTCCCAATGGATCAAATTACCAACTTCCAGAATAGATCAAGCATATAGTATTTTTTAGAACAGAACGTGGGGTTTGAAATGTAGAGGGCGACCACTGTAGGGGTGTTTTTTTTTTTGTTTTTTTTTTCTCAGTGAAAAAAATAGAAGAAAACGATGCACCTAAGTAAGTATGTAAGGTTTTATGAAATAGAAAATTATCAAGCATAACAATACAATTGTCTGAAAAATAGCATTACAAGTCATCTACACAACTACATAGACGATGATAAATAGGATGCAGTATCAACACACCTTTTGAGCATTTAAGTATTCAAATAACTTGTTGTCCGGAGTAATTCACTCTTTTTATGTTGTTACTCATGCAATTAACCCTTTGCACTAGGAAAAGTAATTCGATGCATAATTATTTACCTAAAACAGAGGCTTGTTTATTACTCCGAAAAATTAATGCATCTAATTGCTTATATTAAATTATTTAATTAATTTCGCCGAAAAATCAATCCACATCCTCTTATCACTCTGTAAGTATTTTTAACGATCAAAATTTAAAAATAAATAAATAAAATGTCAAAATGATGCATTTTCTTGAATGGTGAGTCAAAAGCACCAACCGAGTGCGAAGGGTTAATACTATTACAGATTTGTATTCTATCAAACCTGGGTAGAATGATTTTTTTTTATTTTATTCTTTTCTTAAGTTACTCGCCAAAATCCCTTATAACTTTTGCTCTTTTTTTCTGTCGTATAAAATTATTTGATTGCCTGTCTTAATCTTAAAATTTGCGAACGACCTTTCCCGATGAACTTTATAACTTATTTAAAATTTTTGAAACGTAAAAATAAATAAAAGGTTACTCCTTATAGTAGGTTTAAACTATTTTATTGGTTGCATAAAACGATTTCATTAAAATTTAATCTATAAAAATTAGATTATTTACATTAGGAATGATAAATATTTTCCCGTATATATCGTTTCTGCAGATTGAATAATTGTCACAGAAACATATTTTGTTGGTCTTAATCACAGAGATTATTCAAAAAATTGACTGTACAGTGCTATGCTTTGGGATAAACATTTTTTTAAGTTAAATAAACATTTCTTTTCTTTCTTGATAAACTTTAACGATGAGCATTTCAAATTTTATTAAAGTCAATAATTTTTAAAAATATATTATATTTTTAAATTGATTTTAGTCATTTAAAAAGAACGTAATAAAGTTTTTTTTCACTACCTTGCTAGTATTCAAGATACAACACCATGTTGTGCCTTGAGGCTGTGAAAAAAAAAGAAAATAAATTAACTAAAATAATAAAATAAATTATAAGTTAAAATAAATTAACTTTATTTTTAATAAACGAAGAAAACATTTTGCAAAGTTATGAATAATTAAATACTGTAATTATTGCAAATATTGACAATTTTGATGTTTTTAACCACCTAAAACGTATATTTGGTTGTTTTTTCCCAAAACAAAAATTATTTAATTAAAATAAGCCTATATATATTAAACTGGATCAGCTGATGTGTTTTAAAACCAAATTTGATATTCCAAGCAAACTGTTGTATCTTGGGATATCTTGAGTTACTACTTGTTATCTGTCTCAAAGTATAAAATTATACCTTCAAGGAGAGAATATCTTAAAACACTGAAGATATTCTTGAAGATAACTATCCTAACTTTACATAAAGCATATTTCAAAATTATAATTCACATCCGTATTTTAAATACAAAGGATAGTAGTAAAAACATAAAAATGAAGATGATGACAAAATATTAACTTGCAATAAGGACATCCTTGAATTTTCTTAATGGCAATAAATAAACAAATTTAAAAAAAGCATGTAATAGCCACACCAGGCATTATGAATTGCTCTCGGGTGATTAGACAAACAACTAATTACAACATATCAGTTGCTCTCCCTCACACTAAAGATAAAGAAATGGAGCTTGTCACCAGATGCATTACAGCTATTTTATGAAATTTCCCTTTTCATTATTTAGAAATTATTTGTGATCACTTACATGGTCTCATTTTTTTCGAATAATCATTTTGAATAAAGAATTTTATAAATCTAAACCTTTTTCTGTAATTGTGAATGAAAATATTCCTTAAACCTGCTCCGTAAAAGGAAGAAGAAAGATATGCCTGAGAAGTTTTATTTTGGGAAATGCAATTATACCAACAATTACGAAACGATGTGAAATTCTTTTTCCATCATTACTGAGCACAGAATTGTTATAAATATATGTTTTTTTCTTTTTTCCAGGTGAGGTGGTGCATTCCTTCTGGAAATTCTTGGTTGACAGAAGCAGTGCTTGAAGAAAAACACAGTTCCCGGGAGAAACTATTACATTTTTTGCTATCTTGTCGGATGGGCCCTCAGTATTTCACTGAAAATTGTTTATCTAATATATATTTTTTTGTTTCGAGTGGACTGAACAAGATTAATCCATGATGTAAACAGAATAATATTAGATCTCTGATTTATATTTACTTTTAATCTATCATACATTCCCACTCGAAATGTTATTATTTTTCAGTAGAAATCTTATCATTTGGGATAAGTCTTCCAATAATAAGGAAAATACTATTCATTAGAACCAGATTTATTCAAAACTAACAGGACCACAGAAAAATTCGATTTAACCGAAAATAAAAATAAAAGATGATTCTAATAGTAAGTATTTCGAATGAAAACAATTTTTTACCTAAAAACAACAACGATTATTTTTATTAAACTAAAATTATTATAATAATTAAAAATTTCTAATAGTTTTTAACAAATAAGTAAGTAATTTTAGTTAAAAAAAAACTTTATATACCACTTTAGATTCAACAATTGCTCGATAAAATTTTTCTTGCTACTTTAAATTTATAAATATACACCAAATAGAATATAAAAGCATTATCTAATAATGCGTGCATTTTTTTTTCAATTATATTATTCAATATTATATGTTTTGTATTTACAAAATTCTGGTCACATATTTTATCATTCTTCCTTTTTGCAATAGATAGCACCTCTTTTTGGATGCTTTATAAATTAAATTTGGGAATAGTAAGCGCTTTGAAGGTCTATTATATACAGTTATACCCAAAGACTTGGTGATAAGATGTTCGTCATTATTGAATATATTATTATGCTTTTTTCTCTGTCTTTCAGGTGCAGTTGTAGAAGTTATTTACACTAAAAATGCCGATACTCTTCTATCATCACTTATTTTAGAATGTCATTGATCTTTTCAATCGGAACATTGAAGTGTTATCACAGATTATTTGTTCTATAACAATGAATTGTCTCATATTAAAGATTAATAAAGACACATTTCATAGGAGATCCAAAAGGCTCTAGCGAGCCCATAGAATTTCACTTCGAAATTATCTCTACAAATCTACATGTTGTTAGTACATCACATATTGAATAAAAGTTCCATCTTCAAGTGATCAATTTTCGGGCATATTGTGCTGTTTCACTTTATTGAGTGGACGTCTTCTAAATTGCTAGATAAAAGTAGAATATTGACAAATATTATTATTCACTTAATAAGTTACGACAGATAACAGGTCCAACCTGTGAAGGATTTGCAATTCTTCATTATAGTATACTAGATAATATATACTCAGATTTTAAGGATTCTTTATCCGAAAGTTCTTATTTCGTAAAAGCATTGCACTATGCCTGTGAAATTTTTTTGACTTTATAAAATTCTATTTCTGTTAAATTTTCCCAATGTACTTTCCAATATCTAAATATCCTCAGAAATACATCGATTTATACGAAGTAATAAATATTATTGCTCACATCATGCAGCTATACCAACTCTTTGAAAGATTTGTCGCTCTACATTATTTTGGATAGAATTATAGCGCCTCCTCTTCTTCATTTTCTTAGATGAAGGATCAGATATTCCGTTCCGATCGGGAAATTCAATCTTGTATGACTTTGAAATTTTCTGATTTCATTAAATTAAATTCAAATTTAAGCTTCCTACTTTCCCAATGAATAAACATCCTTAGAAGTACTGGAATAAGAGTGTTACAAATATTATTGTTCAGTTACATCATACAGCTGTACCAACACATCGAAAGATTTGTCATTTTTCATTACTGTGGACAGAATTATAATATCTCCTTTCCCCCTCACTTTTTAGGTGGAAGATCAGACATTCCATTCCGATCCGGGAATTCCTAGTCGGCAAAAGCGTCGGGAGAGACAAACCGGGGGAATTGCAATTGTGGTAACCCTAAAAGGGAAAATCGTTGGATCCGCCGCCTTCTGTCTTTGAAGGCCGAAATTTCAATGGGATCCTATTGTTTGTGCGATAGGAAGGGGGAGGTCAAAGAAGGAAGCTTGGGATATAAATCATGAGGAGAGAGGCAGATTAGTGCACATATTTCAAGGGAAGGGTGTGAATTACTTTCCATATTGCTCGCTTTTAAAGCGCTCTCGCTATAGATAGATATAAAGGCGTTCTAATAACTATCGGATAGACTATTAGCATGCCTGTCAAGGGAGAGGGGGAAGGTTTGTGTATTGACGCAAGGATTCCCCTTTCTTTCGCCCATTCACTGTTTGGGTACAGGGGGATGAGAAATATTTATATATAAAGCCAGAGTCACCGCAGATTAGATATGGATATGGTGGAAAATTATTTGATCTAGAATCGGGTTTGCTTGGGTTGGAAGTCAAGTTATTGATTTCACTTGAGAGGAGATTTTTATTTACATGTTATTGCGGATTCTTTTTTCGTTCATTCCTTTCGTTCTATGCAGAGTAGAATGTTTACGATTTTTGTAATTTTGAATGGATAGGTGTGTGGGAGGATTGGATTTGGAGGTCGAGATGAGCGTTGAAATGTTTTGTAAGAATAGCTATGTTAAATGTGAAGCAAAGACGGGAATGATGTAGATTTTTTTTTCGGATTCTGTCTGTTATAGATTGACGAGGGGGGAAAAAATCAAAAATCGAAGTATTTAAATTATCATAAATATATTATGATTTTTTATATTCTTCGACAGTGATAAACCGGAAATATATTCTTCGTGTAGATTACAGTTCATAGTTTAAAACATGGCCATCAGTGGCGAACAATGCTTTATAATACAGTTTAGAAAAAGTATATTATAATAATCGTAACTTTTTATCTAATACACTTGAGGGAACTAGTAAGTGGTTTTGGAAAAAGAAAGATGTATCAAAAAAACACGAAGTGGTTGGAAATAGGTGTTTTCAACATAATTGGATACCTTAAATACTTGAAGTATGAAATATAACTATGGCTGACACTACCTTATAATAATGTTTGACTGACTTTGAAACCATATTGATTCAATTGCTAAATACGAAATAAAAAAATGCATGAAATTTATCTAGTATCTCAGATATTAATGCTTCATATGTTTTAAAGATTTATCTAAAAAAGTTTCCAATTATTGAAATCTCTCAATTTTAAGAACGAAGCTGATAATTATTTCAAATGAGATTGATCTTTTACGTAAAAAATACGTGAATTTAATATCATACTTTTTAAAACGATAGTAGTATTTTTCATTTAGAATAAAAAGAAACAGTGAAAGATTTTATTGCTTATTAAACCCAATCAAAACTAGATGCCAGAAATAAACAGAATCCATTTTCAGAATTATTGTTTCTAATTCTAATAAACGAGCAAACCTAAAATGAGAGTATCTTGCAGATATTGCAAAATTCTCATTAAGATTTCATAAATATATTTAATATAAGAAAATTATTCTTATATTAAGGATGACTGAAATCATTTTCCTCTTTTTGGTTTATGTGTTATATTTGATAGCTGATGGGTTTATGTCAGATATCCAAGTCAATAAAAACAGATTTCAAAATCATAAATAAATTTCTTACAAACCCAACTTCAAAATATGATATATATGGATTTCATACAGAGAGAAAAAAATTTGAAATTTCTTTTTCACAAAATAAAAGATTTTTATAAGTTTTCTTTACAATTTAACCTCATCGCTTTTAGCTATCCGATGCAGGCTTATTATGATAAAATGAGAATTAAACACTGCGGATTCTATTATTGAAGACAATTCTATTACTCATCATCCAGTCAATTAAATGAGCAAAAACCATCTGTATAAAAAATGTAAATATAATTAAATGAGTAAGACGAAATGCGTAATACGATACTGGTGATTATCTTCCATAAAAATGCAAACATGGGAAATGACGTTTTTCCAATTCCATCTTCTAGGGGTTTCTCTAGAAATTATGCCTATGACGGAGATGTCTGGAATTTTCTAAACACATTGAAGAAATAGTAACTGCAATGAATTGAAAATTTAGAGTTTGTTATCCAAATTGTATGGTTAAATATGAATTAAATTTCATTTATTCGATAGTTCGCATTTATATAGGTGATGTAGATATCCTGCATGAACTACGAAGGCTTCCTACTTAAGTGTTGCGATGGAATGAATTACTGTGCGGAACAAATTGTACTTTCAATCACTCACATCAGCTCAATAGGTACACTCAAGGTTTTTAACACCCTTAATTTTACTATTACTCATGCTGTATTGAAAGTGTCAATTTCGCTCCTTGGAATACGAACCTTTATATCTACCTCTTTTGAAACCCTCTAGAATTTGCCCCACAACCAGCTATAAATATTAAAACAGTTGCTTCTAGTGCAATCTCAACACATCAGAAAGCACCGCATCTTTGGTGTCATGCACCTTTCATCACTAAAGTTCCCAGCCCCACCTAAGCGTTGAGAGATATTTGGATTAACTGAAGAAGACAGCGTTTGCTGTAGTAAGTAGTGGCAGGTTGGATGGAGTCCGGTGGTTAATATCAAACCCCTGGCTGTTTCTTTGGAACGGCAAATACATTCTTTTTGTCATCTCCCTCTCTCTTTTTCTTTTTTATTCAGTATCTTTGTTTATCTCAGTTTAGCAGATAAAGCTTTCAGTACTTCATAAATAGACGAATCTGAATTCCATCGCCAACATCTGTACTTAAAAGATAAATAAGTTGCAGCATTTACACTCGTACTGAAAATGGCGATGCGTCGACTGAAAGACATGCTTGATTTGATTATTAACTTTCTAACGATTAATTTTATGATACAATTTAAGAAATAAGATCGTGTCGAAACAGATAGAATTCCGGCATTCTGTACTCAAAAATGTTTATCTATTATTATTTTTTTGGAAAAAAACTTTTTTCTTTAAATGATATTTTCTCCTAATTTAAATAAAGGAATAATTTCGCTTTTTATTTTCTCATCTTCCATATTTTTCTCATCTTTTACTATAATTTCTGTTTGCCCCATCACATTAAGTGGTAATTAATATATAAGGATCATCACGATTTCAGCTTTGCCTGTCTCTATACAGCACTATTCTATGGTCCCTTAAAAAGTATAAAAGGCGGGTAATATCATATTTATATGAGTGTCATTTGAGAACTATAAATAGAACTGCTAAATGATGTTGAATTTATTTATTTTATCAAAACTATATAGATATGCGATCTATCATACTTTTATGTTAAAGAGATACGTTTTCGTATGTATGTGATGCGATACGGATTAGCACAGATGGAGATTTTTAAAATTATACTAAGACAATTCCAAAGCAGCTAGCTATCAGTGTTATTTGTATTTCCGAGCAATGCTGCCTGCCGATCAGACAGTGATGTAGGTATATAATTCAACTTATTAGATAACAATAAAGCTGAATGTGAGGTAGTTTCAGTAAGATGTCAACCAACCGTCCGGTGTATCCGAATGTCAGGTAGCAGCGAATAGTAACATGGATAATAAGGTCAGTTAAAAAATAGCCATCAACGACTCAAGCAGCGATTTCTTTCTTTACGAGGTATGTCCCATCATCAGTGAAAGAAACCTATTACACTCAAGGGAAACAAAAACCCAGTTATTCATCCAGGGAATTCTCATTATTTTAGGCTCTCTATTCCAATAACTATATTTTAGATACTTCTGGAGGGACAGGTAGCTTTTTGTAAAGAGGAGGTTTGAGAATGTACAGAAATTTTATTTTTTTTATCAATCTACACCAAATGTTTGCTTACTGTTTTTCTTGTCACTGCATTTTTAATCCTCTCTTCAATATAGAAATTTTTAGGATTATTAAATGACAAAAAAAAATATTCCTCTATGAGCCTTAAATAAGCACTCTTCTGGTAGCACCTATCTGTTCTTCAAGCTTATTAAAAATATAAGGAACACTGATTGGATTCTATCTGTTGAATACTAAGTCCGTTGATTTGCGATCTATTAAATCGAGCTTTTATTGTATTTCCAATTAAGAAAATAACATCCTTCCTCGAATTTCTTTTATTGTTTTCACATTTGTTTCGCAGCTCAACCAAAACATGATTATTGCCCCATTAAAGCGCGCATACGACTGCCTTCACATTTGGCTGATAAATATTTATAAAAACTCGAACATCACTGTGATGATTTTTCCATAAATCGTAATACCACAGGATATCAATTATCTCAATTCCTTATAAATTGGTTATGATGGTTGGTTAAAGTGGCGCAGTTCAATCAAAATCTGATTCATGTACCATTGAAGCGCACGTACAATAACAACAACTTCCATACATGATTGTTAAATACGGATGCAGTTCCATCAATCAAAATATCACTGCTCTGAATTTTTCCGTAAATTGTAACCCCATTTGTAACCACCACTACAATTTCTTATAGTTTGTTAATGATTTTGTACTTCTCGGAAAAATGGTAGAAAAAGTGAATATATCTGCCGAAGGTTTCCTACTTGCAAAGCCTATTTCAAATTAAGTTTTAAAGATTAAAACGTTTCCTACATTTTTTAAACGAAGCAGTTAACTCAAACATGATTCACCAGAAATTTTTATGAATGAGCTTAAGATGCTAAGTTTTCAATAAACAACTAAAATTGTTACTTAGTTACTCTTAGTCCTTAAGGTCGCATATATATTTGATGGGAACCCGAATGCTCCCTGCTCCCGAGAGTTAGATTTACGTACATGCTTTATTATAAGACATTAATCTAATACTTAACATCAGTAATAAATGGATCATCTGTCGACTGCAGAGAGCGTGAACCCAGTGCCACCATCCAGTTGCAGTTGCTATAAATCTATCAGTCACTTAAAAAACGCAGAAGCTACGTGACTTGTTATCATCTGAAATTTGATATATGTTGGGAAAAAAGCAATAAAATCCCAAAGGTTTTGGTTTATCGCTGATATTACATTGAATCGAGCACTGGAATATCTATAACTCATGATGAAAAGCAGCATTATATAAACTTGAAATAGGCGGAATTCCAAAGCCCAATGATTTTCACTTTCTCGTATATAAAATATTTAAAGTATTGTAATCGTAAAAAAAATTCGACTTCAAAATTTTAAGAAATTTCCATGTTTTGTTTCTCTGCGTCCGAAAAACGCATTTTGGGAGTTAAATTTGTCTGATGCGAATAGGATATCTCAAAACGCTACTACTTAGACGAATGAAACTTAGTGTGTTAGAAAGAGAAATGACGGTTCAGGTGTCATTCTTGTCATTTGTCTACGGTGCAAAATTTTCTAGGTCCATCCAAAATTATTCTCTTGTTACTTTTAAAAAAGGGCGTTAAGCAAACAAATATAAACTCTAATAAGGTTACTTTTTTTGTTTGTTTGTTTAGAAGCTGTAGTTTATAAATATTTAACGAGTTTTCTTTTGGATAGAAACTAAAAACAATAAACCCTGTCGGTTTGAAACAAATTTTAGACTTTATTCAATTTCTTTTGTCGAATTTTCAATCATTTATCTAATTTTTAAAAAATCAGGTTTACCTGAGCTGAGAGATTTTCATTCGAAATCCAAATGCAATTAATAGGTAATATTGTGTTACGTATGGAAATTTATGAACTTCACGACAAGAATCATTTTACGGATGTTTTGGATGCACTTAAGGGAATGGTAAATTATTTTGAAAGTCATTTATTTTTGATGCATACCAAACTTATTAGCTTAACTGTAATCTAGTAAGTAAAAACTAGTAGTAGTTTTCTAGATTTCTCTAGAAAATAGATTAACACTGACTCATCTTGATGGTATCTACTTTCTATAGTTCTTTAGCATACAATGAATGATAAGTGCATTTTCGATTTTTAACTTATTACTTATTTATTTCGATTACGGCAAACATCGAAGTAGCAAATAAATTAATTTCTTTTTCGTTCTTAATTTTAAAAATCCACCTCTTTCATTTTTGTACGATTATATTCCGTAGAAGAGGTTATATACAGATTAAGAAGAGTACTTTTCCGTAATTTTTTATTGTGCGTGTTTTTCTTTTAGCTGTTTTTTTTTTCAATTACTATTTTCATTTTTTTAAAATCATTTTATGTTATTTTATTATTTGTAATGTTTCTATACATTTTTTAGAAAAAATAGACATCCTTCATCTCTTATCTCACTTCTTTTTTTTAAAAAAAAAGATGAATCCGACTGGTTCTTGCTCAAAGGTGCGAAAGATTTAAACGTCTGAAAACAGATAGTATAAGAATTGAAATAATAATAATAATAATGAAATCCTTCAAAAATAGAAAACGTCATCTAAATAAATGATTAGATAATTTTATGGATTAAGAAGTAAGATGGAAGTTGAAGGGCAGCAAAAAATTCATCTTCCTCACTAAATCGCTATAGTTTTGCTTTTGCAGTGGCAAAATAAGCAGGATGAAGCGTTATCGATCTCCTAGATATAGATTATAATTAAAACTTGATTTTCCGAGTGAGTCAGTTTAATTGATTCAAAATGTTATTTATTCATTCAAATGTTATTACCAGATATTTCTTAATCTTATTCATTTCTTAATTTTTATATTAAATTAGACTATGATACTTCATTGTAATTTTTTCTTATTTCTTAATTCAAATTCCACATTTTAATTTAATTATTTCTAACACGCGCTCTATAAAATTGACGACTCTTTCGTTTCCAAAATCCTTTCCCCAGAAATCCCTTCGTAGAAGGAAAAATTACTTTCACTTGTCCCTTACGCCACGATGTAAACGGATGCATCGCTTTATCATCAATCTTCCCTGTGTACAAAATATACCTCCCGTGGTGAAATACAAGTTTTTTCAAAAAAATTCTTCTTTTCGGCTATGCATCTGCCAATATTATGCTACAGTATTATATATATACGTAATGGTATTTTTAAATCTAATTTTAATCTTAATTAATTTCCTAATTTTATCTAAAATCAGTCCACGATAGCTTCATTCTAAAGTGTTCTCTTATTTTCTAATCCAATTCCCACTTTTTATCTAATTATTTCTAACACGCGCATTAGAAAATTGATGACTTTTACATTTACTCACCCTCCGAGCGAAGGACTAAAAATCCTTAAAACCCATACATACCTTTCAAAAATACCTAAGATTCGCTTTCCTAAATCGACACCTGGCAAAGAAATTCCTATCATAATCTCATAGTAAAATCACTGAAAGGAAAAATTTCGAACACTTTGCTATTGTATCGCGGTATAAAAAGACATCATTTTATCATCGCTTGGATTCTCCCCTGTTCAAATTCTGGCTCCTGTGGTGAAATAAATCGAAGCTAAACTTCAAAAGTTAAATCGAAGCTAAAATTTTATATATATATACAATTTCATGACGAAATATTTAAAAACTTAATTTATTGTTCATCTTACTCTTTGATTTTATATTTTCGAACGTGGTATGTATATTTTTACAGTTATGAGTAACGTTTATTTATTGAATAGTTTTATAATAAAATGGTTAAAATACACGAACATTGTATCTCGCAGACGGATATATAAAAAAAACCCCTAGAAATATTTGATACATAAGCTTTCATGTCAATACATTTAATTGTTTGTGAGAAAATGTATTATTTAGATGATGTAACAGTGTTACTAGAATATTCTTTTATGATCTAAGAAACATTATGTGCAAAATGCCATAAAAATAAAGAAAGGAAAATATTTCGCAAACAGAGATCGTAAATAAAAAAATATTTTTAAAATTTGTCAAAATAATAAATATATTTAAATTAGATTAAAATTCTTCTCTTTTCTCCATAAAACCTTATTTTAATGAATGAAGGAAATTGATTCATTTTAACAAAAGCAGGTAAACAATTAATTACCTTAAATCTAGCTTTAATCTGGTCAAAATGAATATTTAAAATATTCCTCTTTAATATTTTTAATCAGCCTAAAGAAGCAGGTAGGACTCATTGAATCTCGCTACATTATTTATTTATAAATAAGTTTTATGCCTCACAATAATAAAAGAGAAATAATATAAAGGAACTCTCGCAGGTGTAGTACCTATTTTCCTCAGAGCAAATTAAAATGTTTAATAACAGAAATTTATTTCCTTTTGATTTTCAAGTTATATTTATAAATTTAATCCACGGAACTTCTTTTATTTGAAACTGATAGCTTCGCATTACTCGCACCATTTATACAACGGAGCACCATTTATTTCCGTCATATCCCAAATAACAGTGGATTCCATTCTTCCGTTAGGAGGTCATAAATGACCCACCGGATATTCCATTTATGAGTAGTCAATTTCGGGATTTATCTGGGGATTAAACTGTTTGAAGTGCGGGGAGCTTATCGATGGATTTTCATTCTCCTTCCATTTGTCACCTCAACAGGTTCTCCCCCCTATGCTCATTGTTTAGAATTTGACCAAGCGAGATAGGAGCTACCCATGGCTTGTTTGTGTGCTTAGTGATTAGATATGTGCAAGATTGTTTTTATAAATTTGTAAGAGCGAAAGAAAGGTATTGCATAAAAGGTAATTTACCACTGTTCTTTAAAAACATATAATAAAAATAAACTCTTCCATTGTTTGCTAGAAGGTTTCGACAACTTTTTATATAAAAATTGGAAATTTAATGCTAGCAACTTAGTTGCAAGAATGACATAAAATGGAAGGTGTTTGTATATCCCCGTATTTAGGTTATATCATATGTTAGTTATCTAATCTTTACCTACTGCCCAACAAATGTAATCGTCCATCTAATTTCAAGTTCATGAGCCGTAATGCGCAGTAAAACGCCAAGCGCTTGACCACGGCCGGATTATTAAATAGAAGTATGCAATTACCAAGGACCCCGCAACTTCAGAGGATAGAGCGACCTCGAAAACTCTTGCGGTACTTTTTTTTTAATTACAAAGACAGAGCAGTTGAGCTTATTCAAATTAAAATAATCCCCAATTGATTACCATTTGTAAGCTGTATGTTATGATATTTTTTTATTCTAAAAAATTGTGGTAGTTTATAATTTTAAAAGCAATTTGGCATTGTTATTAACATTATTTAGATTCTAGTAAGAAAAGCTTTGTCTGTCTTCTTTTATTATTTTGTTTCAAATTAATTTTTTATATGCGATATACTGAAGCCAACTTTTTAGAAAATGACCTGCAAGAGTTTTGCTACCTAAAATCGTCAACATTTACTGCTTAAATCTACTTATAAATACCTAAATAAAATTGATAAAAAATATTTCATTCTGAATATTTGAAGGGAAAAAGAGTTTTTGAGATTTGAATTGCCTAAACGCTTCTCTAGAAGTCTTAATTTCGCCTTACGTTAGATTATGAACCACATTGTGCAATAAGAGTTTAATCATACCACTATCTGCATATTCTGAAGGGTATAAGGAAAACTGGATTGCGAACAATGCCACTATTTTTCATTTTAGTGCTAAAATAATTCGTTTTCAAAGACGAAGGACTCGTTTCCTGACTTTCGCTACCGAACTGTACGAAAGATTTTTAAAGGGATAGACCGCTCCATCCGAACCATCAACATAATTGGTACTACTTTAGGTGTCCTAAAGTGTTCACATTGTTAACATGTTTTATACAACTCTAGTGACTGCACCAAAGGAGTTTAGGCGTATCAAACAAGTATTTATTTTATATCAACTGTAATTACATGGTTGCCACTAATAAATTTCCAACCCTCAAATTCAAGACTCTTTCTTCGGACAAAACAAGAAAAATCCACATCACTTTTGATTAGAAAATTTATTCATAATCATAATTCAAACAGAAGTTCCAATTCCTAAGTAAAGGAATTGGAACTTCCTTTAGATGTAGTACCCAAGATAATTTTGTGGCAGTAGCAATCGTTTGCTCAGTATTATTACAAATCCATAGAAGAAACCTTCTCCTTCAGATTATTTTATAGCCACACTTTTTTTTCCTTTACTTCTTTTGAATTTTTTCCAGTTCTCCTGGCTCCATTAACCGCTTGTGTTGCTCGTACATCTCAGATTGAAGTTCAGAAAATTTGGCGCCTTCATATCCCACAAAGAAGATTAATGCCTAATATGCCGACTTTTGTGTTTACAATAAAAAAAAATTATACACAGAAGCTGGGCCGAATTTAGCTGTTTGGATGTTAAGTTTTGATAGGCTCATTTCCCCTTCTGAAATCAGATATTTCTAATTGATTTTAATTTAATATCTATACAAACAACTTTTAAGTATCAAATATCAGGACAAACAGAAATAGCAAAGCGTTTAGTTACTGTTGTCTACAACAAAGTTGGTTTCGGCGTGTCGAGTATTTTTTTACGGATTATCAATACTCAAATGCTAAACTTACTAAGGTTATTGACTTATGAGTAGTTCCGCCAAATACAAGAGAGAGAGAAAATTGTATGCAGAATTCCGATAATATTGATTTGAAAACATGGGGGAAAAAATCCTAAGAACAATATTTTGAAATTTAACAGCTACTTAATTTTAATTTTAATATGATCGATTACATGACCTGCAGATCAAATAAAGGCACAAAATTACATTATCATACAAATGCTGTAAAATTATATCGAGAAATCCAGCATTGTCGACTTCACCTATTTGATAATTCTACGATGATAATGTAAGTCACATTAAGGAAAACTTCAGATAACAATTAATTAGTAGTAGTTATATCTGAGTTTCATTAATAAATGGATTTTTCGGAAATAATTTTAAAATGTGTTTGACTCTCGGACGGCTCCGGCAATTCCGGGCTATTCATTCCGAAAGTTTTCTACATTGCGTACTGCCATCTATTGGTGGATACGGAAACTGAATATGGAGAAAGTTCTCCAACTTTCTAACTTGGGACAGGGCAGGATAGTTTTTTTGTTTTCAAACACACATTAGTGGAATATCAAATAATGAGCTATTTATTAATGTAAGTCTTTTCAAAGTATTGAATGACGGCAGTTACCCCCCAATTTTTTTCCAAGTCTAACAAAATATTCAATGCATTTTCCTAACATATTTCGATGTTAAAAAATAGTGATTCCCATTGAAATAATCATTTGAAGGTTATTATTATTACTATTATGCTATTTAAGAAGGTTTAAAGCAAACTGTTATTTATTAACTCTTTTCTGAATTACTTCAAGCTTTACTCTTTAAGTTGTAAGTTCTTTAACATATATTTTGTGAATAGTATGCAACATTCTAAGCAAAATGAAACTACGTCATGCAAACCCTGCTCCTTCTCTCGGCATATTTAACTATAAAGGGAAATAAGGGAATAAATAAATAAGGCAGTATTGTAAGCATGGTGAGGTTGACAGGGTGAAGTGATATGGGTATTATTGCCAGGAGGTGCAAAATTTTGGAATAAATTAGTGGTGGAATTGAATAAAAAATATTTTTACAAATTCTTATAGCTCAGAACAAAAAACCAAAATGAAAAATTAAGAAAACAACTCAACAATCGATGCCACAATAATGGAATATATATATAAAAAAATAAGAATAGAAAGCTGATTAAAATCTTTACATTTACAAGGAATTAAAGAAACTTATACAATTTTTAAAAAAATTCAAAACTATTACTTTGAAATTAAATGAAGCTAATCTATTGTATTTTTGAAAATATAAAAGTAAGAATTCGGCGCTAAGCTTTAATAAATGAAAATATTTTGAAATTTCATGGAACTTATATCTGTTCAGAAGTTTAATGCAACTATGTAACTGAAGTGGAGTTTTTGATTCATTATTCAATGTCAAATACATGTTGAGATGTTACACAATACATTTTACATATATTGTTAGTGTTAAAAATATCTATAGATTTAGAAGTTATAAAAATCTCCTAAATAATTGATGAATACTTGGTAAATAATATGGCGTGAAAAATCTACCCCTGAAATATGTTAACTTATGCTTAAAATCTTAGAGAGAGAGAGAGAATATTCGTAAGATGTAAAATTACTTACTAACCTTTCATTGCTTAAGAGTAAAATAAAATTCTTGACTTAAGAAGTTATCAGAGATATAACAATCTTTCTCGACTGAAAAAAAAAACGGATTAAAGGTTTGATGAAGAGAGGAAATAAGTCTAATTTAATTTCAAAAAATGAAACTACTGTAGCAAATCATAACAGGAAATATTTTTTTTAATTTGTTGAAATCGGAGAAAAATTTCACAATTGAATATATCTATGACAAGATGCGCAATGCCGCAAATTTGATATACTTGGAATATATAACAAAGACCTTATAATTACCGACTATAAGGTAACTAGTTGACAGCTAACTTAGTGCGGGATAATATTTTCAGAAGTTATCACTAAAACTATGAAAATTTCGATTTATTATTGATGAATTAAAAATAATTTAAATGTAGAAATATTGTTTTGAGGTGCACGTTTACATCCTCCACAATACATTTGTTTCAAGTTTGGTAACTTTAATTCTAACAGCTTGGTCTATAATGTACCAACAGGCAAACGGACAAAAGACACATTTCTGATTTTAGTATTAATAGATAGAACTGTATAATGAATATTAATACAGACGGCTCTTTCATCTAAAAAAGATAATAATAATATAATTTTTCTAAATTTTAAAATCATTTTAAAAGATTTTAATTAAATTTTGTTAATATTTTTTACACCCACATAAACGATTTAAAAAAAGAAATTGGAGCTATTATTTTTGTGAAAATTTTGATATAATAGATAATTATAAAATAAATATGTTTTCATTAATCTCGCCAACCAATAAATTCGTTGAGGTTCTTTGGCACTGACAGTCTTGAGGGGTTCATTCTGAAATAATCACATATAATGTACAATTCGATTGGCCAGTTATTACATTTTAAAACGTATTTTAAAAGGCTTTTACATATCTAAGCTATGTTTTTGTTAATAACTGATTTCAAAACAACCATATTGCTCATTTTTTATAAGCAGTTTAATTAGTGTGCTTAAATATGTATTGGCCAGCAGCTAGCCGATATTAGATAAAAAAATGTTTCATATATCATTATTTAGGCTTAACTTCAACTCCTGACCCGAAATAACATTTTTTTAGGTGAGGGGGAGGATTGTATTAAAAAAATTGGGATATAGCATTGTTTTGGAATTTGCTGTTGGGGTCCTTTTATACAAGTACGTATTTGCTTTATTAAAATATCGCATGACAAATTTGGCAAAAAATATTAGTGATATAAAGCACTTGTACAAGTTTACTATATTTTCCCATAAATTGCTGTAATATATAATATGTTATTATTGTGTATTACCTGAAAATGCCATGTGTAGCTAGTGGCTTCGCCTGTTCAAAATGCCGTATGTCAAAAATCATTCACTGCAAAAAAAGCAAAATTTTGATGTCACCGAGACGATAAGCAAATTTTATGCCAAAAGTGTTTGCGAGGGAATAAAATTGGCTGCTGGGCATCAATATCCTCTGGCCCTCCACCGCTGTCACGTCACGTGAAACACTTTATGAATAAAGCTGCTGTAAAACCAAGAGGTTAAAGGCCTTAGCCAAATTTAGTAAAATATAAACAAGGTCTAGCCATCTGTATTTTTAATATTGCTTATACAATAACTTATTTAATAATATATTCACAGTCAAAAAATATAATAAAATTTTATGCTCATTCGAAGAAATTATCTTCATTCTTTTATCTTTGCGAATGTTTGAACTAATTAACGTCATGGTTAGCTGCACTTTTGGATTCCATTGATATTAATGTTTGTTTCATCATCTTCGTTGAGTCCTATGTTTTTTAAAAATTATTTTCGGGTCTTGACAATGTTGTGTCATTTGGAATGTTTTTTTCTAATTTTCTCTCTCTCTTTATATATATATGAGAAGACAACCAATGCTGAAGTATCTAAAATTCATCTTACTGTTACTTACAAATCCGTACTCAAGTGTCTATTCTATGGGTATCTCGCATATTATTGTGAGTACATTTATAAAGCAGCAATGCAGGAGAATTTTTTTAAAAATTCATATGCATTTACAAGAATATAATGATTTATAATTTAAAATGCAATTTTATAACTATACTTTAACAGACAAGAGCTCCATTGTCGTGGTGCCCTATATTGAAGTACAGAATAACCATAAAATAAAATAAGATATTTACAGCTCGATTATAAAAATTCTGCTGAACCAGATGTAACCACATGTAAGTTAATACTATTAGATGCATCTATTTCGATTTATCTATAATAATTAGTTCCAATTTTTGGGACTAATTACAAAGAACGCTCTTAAAACGCAGTTGACCTACTAAATCAGTCCAGAGTATTGCAAAAATTGCAATTTACAGGATAAATTTTATTTTTTCACAGTGTATGCATGTGGTTCAATGATTTTAAATGTTCCAAAAAGTGCACCCTTTGAACTGAGTGTTCTTCTGAAGAACGCAACAATTCTGTGTTCATTTTGTAATTTTATAATCATATACATTTTTCAGCATTATACAATCTTCCAAAATGACTAGATTTTTAAATTTTCGTTTTTAATTACATTTTTTCAAATGGCCTTACAACTAAAAATCGCAAGAAGTGGTATCGAGGGAAGCCAATAATCATCCAATAATCCACACGAAAATTCAAAACTGATTTTTTTTTTGTAAAAGGATGCCAAAGAATTTATTGATCACATAATTCAATATAAGAAGCTGTTTCATCATGCATGAATACAATAGACTGCAGAAATATAAGCTTCACTTTCTAAGCAGAGTAAAATCATCTAATCACTTGAATCAATAATGATAAAAAAATATATTGGAAATTATGATATCTGTAATTATTAATCTTATAGATTAAGTCAACTACACATACTGCACTTAGTGACGAAATTTGGAACTTCATTTTGCATAAATCGAAATTTCATGGTTGTATTAATATGTAGAGCAAAATCGCTTACATTTGGATTTAGAGAATTTTAATCGAGATCCAAAATGCTGTCGTTACTTTCTTATCACCTTGTGTTTTCACCTAACATTTTAAACAAGACAATTTTGTTATTTTGGTTTTTATTTACTGCATATAGCTTAATACAGAAGGCTTAGTATTAAATATTTCAAAATTTTAAGAGTCAATTAATATTTTTCCTCACAGAGAAAGCAGATTATCTAGAAATAAATTAAAAAAAGTTCTGCAAGTGAAGAGATTAATTAATTTAAAATATTAATCCTTCATCACATCAAGGCTAATGAGACTTTGACATGATTTAAGAAAATTATTTTTCTTGCCACATTGCATGCTATTACCAGAAAAAAAGTTACTAATTTTTTTAAAAAAATTTAATAATTTCTAGAAAACTTTATTTCGTTATCATGATGTTTGTTATCATACTGCATGGCGTTTATTGAAATTAAAATTAAATTTAA
Organism: Argiope aurantia; assembly: GCA_026543865.1. NCBI lineage: Eukaryota > Metazoa > Arthropoda > Arachnida > Araneae > Araneidae > Argiope > Argiope aurantia. The sequence continues at coordinate 35,430 of JAPMOR010016638.1, read as the reverse complement.
AGAATGGATTCATAACCACGATCCCAGGTTTTTTTTCTATGGGTTTTCCAGGTTTTTTTCTATGAGAAAAATCGTTTACAAAATTTCATCTTTTGAAACAAGGAACAATCCAAGGTAAATAAAAGTGAATAAGAATGAACTGGCAGTTTTATTTTTCCCTCAACGAAATAGTTTGTCCTGGTGAAGCAGAAAAGGTAACTAGATGTATTTGAACAGCTTTTGAAAAAGCTTCAGTTGATAAGTTAGGCGACTTGAAAAGTAATAAAGGAGTAATATTTTATGACAAGGAAACTTCTGTTATAATATCATTGAGAACTTTCATGAAATTTAGTGTACAGACTGCATGACTTTTCACTGTACGAGACATATTAGTGGCGAATTCACCTTACTACTTGATGAATTCAATTGATCTGGGATTCCCAAATGAGGAATAAGATAAATAAATGATCCTTAGGAATAATTTTTGCGCTGCACCAGGGCAACTGGATGCAGTTCTCGCCGGACCTTAGCAGATGACCAACGAGGAATAAAGATGAACTATATATAATCAGTGCACGGATGAGTGGATAAACTTTCTTGCATGTACAGATACTGTTAGCAATCAAGATGTAAATATGGTAGACAAAAAGCGTAGTTTGAGTTTCCTACACCTAAAATGTATATAGGTTGGAGCGGCAAACTTTTTAGCAATGTTTCGCTTCTGAAATGGGCCAATCACCCTTTGCTTAGCGCAGCTCAAACAAATCTACGCTGAGTAAGCGATATAAACGGTAAACTGCGCTATTAAATCACAACTGACCAACTGTACTGGGACAAGTGTTAAGATTAAAATGTCCATTTGCAAAAATGTTTCATGAAATCACCTCAGGTTATTGTAGTTTTAACAAAAAATTCTGATTCGAAATGAAGAAATGAATTAATTTTATTTGAACCTACATGATATTACTGATGAAAATAGATTACCCGGCAAAAGTAATAAATAGATGACTCTAGAAGAAAGAGTGATTTGACATTTGCTCTTATCATATTTTCTTCTACTGCTAGTATTGCTTCATTAAATGTTTTATACGGAGCAAAAACAATTGGATTTCATTTGATTTGATATGAAATTTGATATGAAAGTATCGAAAATATTTTATATTAAATTCAAAGAAGCATATCATTTAGTAAATGCTCGAAGTTTCATTATATTAATTTTACAGAAGAGCCTTGCAAGTACTTTTTATCGAATATTTTATCAAAATTCATTGCTTTTTCAGCTGTAAGGAGAGTTTTCTGTTATCACCATAATTAATTATACGTGCCAGAAGGAATTAGAAATGTATTAAATTGTAAATATTCAATCATCACACTTGACTTATGCAGTATTTCCTTGATCCTTTTTGTCAAGAAACAGATGGATATTGTAAAAATAAACTGCAGTGTTGCTAATATTCAGAAACACAAGAAAGATATTTTCTATGTAAAAATTAATGAAAACTTTTTAAACACAATGCCATAAAAGTGTCGCAGAGAGGTATTAAAATTTAAAACTTATATTTTGTTTGTAGTTCCAAATGCGCAAACATTTTATCTTTCTATTATTTACAGCAATGTATTTACTGTTGTATACAGTGTATTTGATGTTTTCCATGCTCAAAGGACTGATTGTAGGTTGTAAGGCAGTTCTTTTTCACACCTCTTTATATGACAAGATGTTAACAAATACAGCCTTAGTTTAAATATTTAAACGCCTTTCATTCACTGAAGGAAAAAAAACCCCTTCAGAAACGGTTTACTTTTGAGAATTAATCGAAATTTCTTTTTAATATGAATATATATTAAGTAACTAATAAAAATTTTGATAAAGAAATTAACATAGCTGATAAAATAAATTAGAACTAGATTTACCAGTGAAAAAGATAAAGTAAAACCAAAGTGTTCTCTTCTCAACTTTCTCATATGGTTAGACAATATACCACGATTTTTTGCTTCTCATTTTAATTTTCTGCATCCCCTGAACAGATGGTGGGAATGGGAGAAGGTGGTAAATATCCGAAGGTCACAGCGAAGCCCGCAAGTGTCTCTAACTTGGATGCGTAGTGATAATATATACTACATAATATAATTCTGAAAAATTTGCATAATTTTTGGACATTAGCCGGTTGGGTGTAAATTTTAATTCAAAACTATGATTTTGGGTAGAAGAACACGTATCAAATTTCATTTATCTAAATTACTGTGTTTTTGAATTATCGTGATCAAATACACGTAAATATGCGAATCAAAAGATAGTCACTTCCCAATTTTAATATACATTTAGCAAAACAAAACATGCCAAATTTCATCTATCTAACAATTTTGTCTTTTGAATTATCGAGTAACAACGAAGTGAATTTTGTCCCATGCATTCGAACATACAAAGAAAAAGCTTCCCTTACACAGATTTCATCCAAAATTTGGCAAAAATAAGAATCACATGCTACATTTCATCCTTCTAGATCAACATGTTTTGGAATTATCATGTTCGTAGATAGACATAATTTCAAAAAAGTGTTTTTCGGACTGAATTTTTTGACGGTTAAGGGACTTTTTCTTTGTATATTCGAAAGCAAAGGAAAAAAAGGGTGCGCGTTTAATTTCAGAAAATTTTAGAACAGAGGAAAACATTAACTTCATATAAGAGTTAAATGAATTAATCTATTAACTGATGACTAAGTTCTAAAAATATTAAAATAATGCACAATCATTGGGACAAAAAAGTGTAAAAAATGTCAAAACTCTAGAACATAAGGAGCATAATGAGTGAAAAATCAGTTATAAAATTCCATCTTTACAATATAAAACTTGTGAAGATAAAAAAAAAATTGTGGAAAAATTAAACTAATTATTTTTAAGCGTAGAAAGAGTTTTACAAGTGGGCATAATGGCTGAAAGTAGAATTTAACCTCTAATAAATTTATCGAGTGACCATTTTAAATTAATTTAAATTGCATATTTAGTTTAAAAATTCACTATATATTCTTTACATACCATAGTTTGATAAATTTATGACAAATTATTAAAATGGCTTTCGAATGATGGCTTTCGATGATTTTACTCAATATCATCCATAAAAAATATATCTATTCTCATGTAGAGTGTTTAAAAAAATTTACGAGATTGTTTTAATTGAAATTAACAAATAAATGAATGATGTAAAAGTCGCAACTCTTAGGACGGGTATCCTGGTTTGCATGGCAATAAAAGATTGTGTTTGTCAGATAGAGAAATGAAAATAATTCCATGAGCTAGGATAAATATTTTCAATACACTTATTATGTATTTATATTCATGTACAATACTAATAATCTAACCAGTAGCGGATTATGTATTTTGAAACCCAAGCAATACACATTTTGAGATTCGTCTTTTAATAACTGCTAAATTTAGTTTCATATTTCAACCTACTTTTAACTTAAGTTGTTATAGTGTTTTAATTTATTTTAATTTTTTCATATAATTTTGCGGAAACATGAGTTTTTTTTTTATTTGTATATCATGGAAGAAAAAGGACTAAGGTAATTAAATGAAAAGTTAACCATAATTGTTTGTTAATCATTCCTTTACTTACAAATAAATCATTTAATTATTATAATCAATTAATAAGGAATAATAAATTTTAAACCAATAAATTTAAAAATTATTATTTCAGAGGATTTGTCAACTAGAATATAACATTATCAGAGAGTTAAATAATTAATATTCCTTCAGATTACAAATAAGAAATTAATTATATTTTATTTAATAATGATTTTAATAATTGAATGAAAAAAACATACTGCAATCAGTATATTTTTTAATTCATAGAATTCGTATTTTGTACGAATTTTTTATTTGGCAGCTAGACCCCTAACATTTTTTAATCAACCTGCCTGTACCTTCTCCTCCTCCCCTTAGCCCAATGACCCAAGACAATTATTGACCTCGTCGTAATCCGCCACTGAATCCACTAACCATTTTTATAACCAACCTGATCACGCACATATTCTTAGCAAACAAACCTGTGTGAGGGGGACAAGGCCATCTAGTGGCCTGGAGGATAATTATATCAGTTACAATAAAAGGATGCAGTTTGTTACAGATTTACTACTAGTTAATAAATATTTCACTTGTATACTTAATTTCTGATGTCTGTAGGTCGCTTAATGTCACAAGAAATGAATTTGTATTACAATAGAGATTTTTTTTTCTTTCAAAAGGGAACCCACAAAAAGAAAGAATGCACATTTGAAGAAACCAAAATTATTATTAATCTCGCTCTGGATATTGAAGAGGCATATTTATAAAGTTAATAAGTCTTAACTAAAATTTTACAGGTATGGTTTTTGGCATCCAGTGGCATACAGCCTAGGTATGACGGCATTATTTTTTAAATATCAATCACCACTAGGATGATGATATTTCAAGTAAAAAAAAAAAAAAAAACCCACAGTCCTGCGAAAAAAACATCATTACCCCCCCCCTTTTTTTTTTCTGGTTCTCAATAAATAAAAAAAAATAAGAACTCAGTTCTGACAGAATTTTTTTTCAAGATTTTGAACTTATAAGTCGATGAAGGGTTGAAGTTTTAGTTTACAATAAGAAACAAAAATTGGAAATGTTCTCCTTTCAACTTTATTTCATACTTCGCAATATGGTACATTTTAGGGTTAACTCCGTCATATAGCGAAGAAAATCGACTACACTCTTAGAAACATAGTACCCTTTGAGTAATGATATTTCAAGTAAAAAAATATGATATAGAACTACAATTTTGATGAATATTTAGATTTTTAAAATTATTTCTTATTTTGATTACATATATCAAAAATTATTCATCTAATTCGTAGTATTTATGAGTTATCGTGTTTACATACATACGAATAGACCAACATGGTTACTTTTAACGGATTTCACTCATAATTTGTCGCAGATCTTAAGTGTCGGTATAAAGATCACATACCGAAATTCATCCATCTCGCTAGTTCAGTAATTAAGTTATTGCTATGCACACAGGAACAGAGAGTCACAAGGAACTGCAATTTGACTGCTCCATGACCTTTGCGCTTAAAGTCGTTCAGACTCCTGATCAATTAAATGGGCATACAGAATAAAAAAAAACATTTTTTTTTAATTACGTAAATTAAAATTAGTCAAAATATCGGATTCATGCTTTAAAAAAAACTCTTATTTAGCTTGATTTATTTAAAATTTATAAAAATGGAATTTTATAACCAATTTTCCACCCACTTTTCGATGTGCTAGAGGTATTAAATTTTGTACATTTGTGTCTTCATGACGCAACATATCATTTTAATATTTTCAGACCTTACTTCTCAGCTATTCATTAATAGGATTTAATTTTGATTCTGTGCCATTGTGTGATTTTCATTTCTTAGCTATACCTGGTAATGAGTTTGAGAAACAGTAGATTTCAATATAAATGAGTGGAAAATAATTTAAATAAAAAAAAATTACGCTTAAGAAATTATTTTGCATTAACTTTTTTCACGATTGCAATATATCTTCCGGCAAGCTTCGTATATGCGAGAGTAAGAATAATAATAATAAAAAATAGCATTTAAAAAATTTAAATGAAATATTTGAGTTAAAGCTTTTAAAAAAATATTTGTTACTTATAACTAATGAAGAATTTGAAAGGAAAAAAAACCTGTTCAAATGTTTTCTCTTCACTACTTTGATATAAATAATTCTTCTTGCTAACTATAAACACCCACTCATCATTTCATCTTTTAATATAAGCATTATAAAAAGAAAATAAAAATCTGACATTGTACTTTGTGTTCAAATGGCGCAATTCCTGTCAAGAATAAAAGTACTATAAATAAACACGACAGTCTCAAATTCGGCAAGAATTTTTTTCCTTGACTTAAAAAAAAACTTCGGTTTTTATTTCCGAAACACAATATCAGTCATTACAGAGGCAGAAAAAACTATGACCATGTATTCATTATCTTGTACGATATCTTGTAACAGCATTTTACAACTTTGATTTTGAGTAATTTACTGCCATCAGAAAAAGGAAAGGAAATATTTAATATTGCGAAATTGTAAACCAATTTAGACGTTAAAAAAACACCAATTCAGTTATCTTGAAGCACTTTTTAAACCCAAACAAGTCAGTCGTTATACATTTGATGATTAATTATGCACGCTTCAGTTTCAATGCCTCTTGAAACAGCCTTAGATCAGCAATTATTTTTCATTTAATCAACATACATTCTAACATTTCATCCTTATGTCCAATTATATCTCTTTACAGGATAAAAAGGTTCTTGTGCTTCGGTTAATCAAAATATCTGGCTTGTCAGATAGAGAATTTTTCCTTTGATTATTTGACAATTGATGGACGGCTTCAAAATCATTCGTCAATCAACTATTTATGCGATTAAGTAACACAATGGAAACAGCGGATCATTAGGAGATGAAAGGAGTTAATGCATGAGGAAACAAGAATGAAGTGTTCTTGCTTACTAACAAAAATATTCATACCGTGAAATTTTTAATTTATTCCCTTTCAGATTTCATGCAACCTCAAAATCAAAATAAATATTGGATGATTATTATGACTTTTTAATCTGATATGTCTCTTCAGTTATATGCAGCATAATCTTTGAAGGATGATTTTTTTATAATGATAAAGTATTTTAAAAAAATCAAGTTAATTTACAATCTTAGTGTCCTAGTTTGATGCTGATCAAAAGTTAATGAGGGGACTTTTCATTCGCTAGATTAACATTACGGTTGGTAGTTCCTCAATTGGACATAAAATCCTTAATCGTGATCTTTAATGATAATACACCTGGACCTGTACTATACTTTCCGAAATTCCATATCACTCCAAAGTGAGGTCATTTGATCAATTACTGTAAATGTAAGTTAAGTGTACGTACCCGATTTGTGCTGGATACGTTATCAACGGCACATTGTCTGAGAAACGATAGCATATGCATACTTCCGTGATGCTGAGATATCTGATAAATAATTAGTTGTGATTCTTACTAGTATTTTCTGCAGAAGTTGGAAGGAATCCAGAAGTATGTATGCTAAGCTTCTGTTATCCGACTTTTATTAATGTACCCCACTCCGCTAACAGCATCTTCGATATTTTGCCATTGACTACTTGTCACACATAGTACCAGATACGTGCATTTAGCCTTAATGAGAACATTGCCCTCATAAACGGGAAATCATTGTTGTAATTAAGTCTGGAAGCCTCAATCACAAGATCAAACTTTACCTTCAAGTCAGCGCTCTGTCTATAGAGAAACATTTAGTGATTTTGAACCATGATCAGATGACAAGGGCATATTTGAATTTCCAATCTCTCTAAACTATTGCATTACACCAACGGGAGAATGTTTTAAAGACATAAGGTACACCATAACTATACCACTTGGTGTCTTCTTTATTTTGGCGAATTTGTGCCAGTATAGTGGCAATAAGTATGCATGCCTATAACGGAAAACAACTATCTAGCCGAGACTAGAATTACCGTCTTCTGTTCAAAAATCCAACGTTTGAAATAAATATATTGCAGTGAAAATCAACAATGTATGTTGAATAATAAATTCTAAATATTAAAATCACTTTGTATAAAATTTTTGTTACTCATTTACCTTTAAATTCACATATTAAAAGGCCAAAATCAATTTATTTTTCCTAGTTTTTCTTTTCCAGGGCCCATTATCAGGAGAACGATATTATTGCTTTTCTGAAACCCAATTTTAAAAGACTGAAAGCATTATAAAATTATCTAGTTACAATTTGACAATATTTATTCGAAGTAATTTTACAGCCCTCAATGATATGATGAGCTTCTACCGAAATATTTCTCATGTCTACTATATTCTTGAATCAAAGACAAAATCGTGATATTCTAAACACGTTTGCATCATATAAAAATAGGCCGCGGTGGCCTGGTGGTAAGGTCTCGCCTTCGGAACCGGAGGGTTTCGGGTTCGAGATCCGATTCCACCGAAGAACCGTCGTGTAAGGGGGGCTGTTGCACGTTAAATCCTTCCTGACCAAACGTCCTCCCGCTGGTGTGGTGTGGTGTGGAGAGGGGGGGTGCCAGCTCAGGTGTCGTCCTCGTCATCTGACCGCGGTTCAAAATTACGAGGTCCGTTCCAAAATAGCCCAAGTGTTGCTTCAAATGGGACGTTAATATAACTAAACTAAACTAAACTAAACAATCATATAAAAATTTATATTATAGCTCGAAAATAGAATTGAGAATATACCTTTAAAAATATTTACAACATCGCAAATAAGAGTCATAGTGGCTTACTGGTATGGGCTCAGCTTCTAAGTAGATGGGTTCATGTCCCAAACCCAATTCTACTAAAAACCTGACTTGTGTGTGGATTCGGCGAACTCGAAATCCAATGTTGTGGGTCAGATATCTTCAGACTAATGTGGTGCAGAAGCTTGGAGAGGAGTCCAATCATTGTCTTCGTTACTTAACCAAGGATCAAAGTTATGAGGCCCGTTCCAAAACATCCCAAAATAGGTTGTTTATATAACTAAAATAAACTAAATGGACCTCAAATAATAATATATTTGAACTCTAATCAATGACTGCAAAATTTTAGTATATGGTGAAATTAACATCTCTAATACAAAATCCCCAAATCAGGCATTAGAAGTTTATTTAATTATTTCTAAATGATAGTATTTTATCATTTTGTTAATCACAATTATTTTCATCCTCAAATGAAAGCAATAGAAGAATATCAATTATGTATCCGAGTGAAATTTTATAGAGTTTCGATAATTTTCCGTTCAAAACTGTAAAATTTTGAGTTAATGAGAATATAGAAAGATATTCGAAGATAAAAAAAAATTAAACTGTAATAAAAAAAATTAAACCACAATAAAGCAAAAACAGTAATTAAAAAACAGTGGGAGTTATCCTCCCGAAGTTTTCTAACATATTCTCTAATATATGTACTTGGGTATTATTAACCGCATGCCATTGGCAGACATTAATTAAGAAAAAGCCTCTTAGCATGCTAGTTTTGGTGATAAATCGCAAGAATATGGATAATAACAAATACCAGAAAAATAACTATTTTGGACGCTTTTTTTTCCTGCTGATAAAAACTAAAATTTAATGTACAGCTACAACTAAAGTTACAAGATCTCTACCAAATATCATATATTTAAATCATTAAGCTTTTGAGTTATCATGTTTAAATGCTCGTGAAAATACAGAGCGACAGATAGTCAACCCCTTGACAGACAGGATTCAAAATTTGATAAATATCTGTATTTTAGATGATAAAACTGTGAACGAAATTTTATTTACCTAATTTGCTACGTTTTTGAATTATTGCGTTTATATGCATGTTTTTGCATGCATCAGACCGACAGATGGTCATCACCTTGATAAATTTTCTTAAAAATTTGATACGTATCTATACTTAAGATGTTATCTGTGTACTTAATTTGTTTCATATAACTCTGTTCATTTTTGTAGTTATCCCTTAATTTATATTCGGAACAGCCGAACAGACAAATTTCCTCTGAATCGATTTCGTTTTTGCATGCATCAGACCGACAGATGGTCATCACCTTGATAAATTTTGTTCCGAATTTGAGAAGTCTACAGTTTTGGTGTAATGTCCATGTACCAAATTTCAATCCTCTACCTCAGAGCGTTTTTGAGTTATTGTGTTCACATACAAACATATATAATTTTAAAAAGGCGTTTATCGGACTCCCGGAGGTTTCAAACATGGATATTCATCAAAACCTCGAGGGTTAATTTTTTGGCAATTGCAATATTTTGTGTTTGTATACATCATATTCATGAAGTAAAAATCTGAGTGTTAATGAATCATTTGAAGCAAGTGTAAACAGTAATTCTGAAATCCATCCTTCTGCACATACTAATGTGAGATTTCAAAATACAAATGGTTTGAATGCAGGTATTGTAAATAAAATTGAAGATATTCCTATTGTATCAAACTATATTTTGATTAATAAAAATAAATTCAGTGATGTATAGCATCGTACAAAAAACAATCAAATTAATTAGTTATTGCGATTTAAATCTGATTAGAAATTAGAAGATTTTATGTACAAAAACGATTATTTTTCATTGTAATTGGTTTTATTACTATTATTATTTTACAGAAGTGCCCTGTGTTCAAAACTTTTATGGAATTATTTTGATCAAACAGAGTGCAAAAACATAGTAATCTGAATAAAAAAATATATTAAATCACATTGAGTTAAAATGGTGTTTCTAAGCCTATTTTAAGTTGGGGAAAAAACATATTAAAAAGTTAGAGTTCTATAAGAGTTATTAATTTTTATTTAATTCCTATACAAACTTTAAATGTATTTTTTTCACACTTCTAGTATTGTTAATGCAAATATTTTTTTTCCCATAAGGCCTTTTTACTGTTAAAGATAGTCTTGATATTTTTTGTAGAAACTTTCATATACATACATTATAAGAATTAGTATGAATTTAGACTGGAGAACTCTAATCATTTTTTCAGAAAATGTCATAGTTGATATTTCTATCATTTTTAGGGTTTTTTTCTGGTGTTTCTGGAAAAATAGTTATTAAAATTTTGAAAAAAATACTAAATCATTATTAAGATTTATTACTAATAATCCAACAAATAAAAACTAGTTAAAATAATTAAAAAATATTATTTTAATAATATTTTTTTATTCATTTATATAAATATTATTATAACTTAATAATATTTATATTTTGCAAACTATTGAAAAACTTCAAAAATTTCAGTTTATTTTTAAAATATTAAAATAACCGTGCTGTTAATTTAATGATACAAGCCTTAAAAAATCATTAATTACTTTTTATATTTACTATGTACATTTTTTTTTTTTTTTTTTTTTGAAAAGGAGTATATTGCGTTGCCTTGAATCGAACTTCGAGCCCCGACCTCCGATTTCACTTCCAGGTCTCGGCTTTCATCCCGTCGAATCCAATTAAACTTGTAATTAATGCAGGTGAAATAGCATAACAATTTTTTTAGAAATCTAATTTAGGAACACTGGTATCATTGTTAAAATTTTTCTACTTTAAAACAGACACGTCATAACACATATGATGCAAAACTATATACATTTAACCTATATATTACAAATATTTATTCAGTATTTTTAATTGACCTATTCAAAAATGTTATTAATTGGTTGACACTGGGCAGAGCGAATGGGATTAGAAAAATCAATTAGTAGAGTACTCAAAAGAAATTCTTCTCTCTATATAAATCTTTGTCTACATTTAAGAGTGGCTGTATTTGAAAACGATTATTATACTTTCTCGTCCATACCTTAAGAAATTTAGTCTATATAACAGTTCCAATGAAATTCAAATAGAATGCTTGGTGTTTTACTGTGTCGAAATAAAGAATTTGGTTGATTTTTCGCCAAACAAGCTGTTTATGCTATAGTCACAGAGCATACTCTGCATATTTAAATATAATAGACTTCAAATAGTCCAAAGATATACTATATTCCCATTAATATTAATAAAAATTGAGTATGCGTAGGAAAACAATTATTTTCTCTATTTTTCAAAAATTAAAGTAAGATCTCAATAAACCGATCATTCTTTTAGCATTCCGTAAAAAGAAAAGTAATTTTCTAAAGATGGCATATCTACAAAATCTCTGCAAAAAAATACAAATAATAATACAGAAAACCAATTTGGCATTACTGTAAAACTTCAAGAAGAAATCTACAGCATTTTAAATTATCAATATTATTTTAGCTCAGCATTTTTTTAATCAGTGTAAAATAAAGATAGGATCTCATAAAAATTTTATAAGTACTTTATGTGATGATATTACTAATAATTACAGGTTTCTTGAATAAAAATGATGAACTTCAAATTATTGAAATTTGAAATATAAACTAGGATGAACTACAGAACTTTTAATTAAACAATTACTCACTAGATGTCAGAGCTGTTCAATCTATATGACATATTCTAGCTCCAATGAAATATGAAATTTTATCCATTGAATTCGGGATATTTTCACATTACACACATTATAAATAGTATTATTATGTTATTTGAATAATATCCTCATATGAAAGCATTATTTAACAATTAAAATGATCAAGATTGAATTTTAATAATAAATTTAAAATTGCAATTAAGCATAATAAGCAAAAAATTTGCTGAATTACTGAAGCCATTTTTCTAAAATCAAAAATTATAAATATACCTTTGCAAAATAACAGTACGCCGAAATAACCGAATTAATTCATTGAAAATTAATTTATTGAAAATATATAGGGGAAAATGGAAGAAAAGTCAGCGAATATGTAATGAGGAAAGAGAAATAACTTTCACAGATATGTAAACATTCTAAAGATATTTTATTTACAAGATCACTTTATATCATAAAATAAACGACTTTTTTGTGTTTTTCTCTTCAAAAAGTAATTCAAATTTTTGAATTTCACATTGCATGACATCTCTTCTGCATGAATATTTAAATTTATTTTTACACGTACATTAAATTTGTATATGTCGTACAATTTTTCCCAAATATTTATTAATTTTGTTCATTCAAATGTTAATTTATATGATTAAATAATTTTTTATTCACATTCAAAATAAGAACAACAATGTTCTTGATGATTATGATTACAAAACATGAATATAGATGGCGCCATTGGCAGCTTTTGAAGAATACGAAAAAAGCTTTGCAATGCTTTGCAATAAATTTAAATGCAAAATTTTGAATTCATAGAAAAATAAGTAAATGGCAAAAAATTACAAAATGTTAAAGACTGCAAGTATTAAATGTTTCGTAGGTCGTAGAATTATCATATCAACATAATCCAGCAAATTCATATACGCATTATTACAAATTTTTTTTCATTTTTCAAGTTACTTTTGAAAAATTTAATTGTTTATTTGCACACTTCTCTGCATTTTTCAATTGAAGATGTATTTTTTCATTAGTTTTTTTTATTTATCAATTAATAATTTATTACTTAATAATTTAATAATTTAGTACATTGATATTACTTATATACACTTTTTATATTGAAAGAAAAATTATTAAGTGTTGTATATTGTGAATGAGCGGTTTTCCATGTACTTGTTAAACAAGAGATACTTTTTGTGGTTTCGAGCATTATTCAGATGGCAACATTAACCACCTGCACATTTAAAAAGAAATGGCTTCATAAATAGTTGGATGTTTAATTCCTTCAAATAACTTTTGAGTTGCTATTTATTACGTAATTAGGAGCTGTGATAATATATTTTACCCTAGAACTTTTGAAAGAAAGTCCAATTTTTGAACGAATGCTTAAGATGCAAATCAAAAGTAATTCTTATTAAATGAAGTCAATTCCTTATTAAATTCACAATTTCATATAGAGTTCCAAAAATAAACTCATTTGAGTTATTTTCTCATGAGATTTAAAAAAAAAATTATTTTTGATTTTTAGGATACTTTGTAGTTCAGCAAATGTTTTAAGAATTGTTATTGACACTTTTTTATAATTAAATTTACAAATTTCACAACAAAGAAATTTTTGACATCTAAACACTTTAATTTTGCAATTTAAATATGTTCTGTTCAATGCATACTATTTTAAGCTGCTGTTGTTGGTGACAACAATAGCTTAATGACAGTTTAATGACAATTTAATGGCAGTTTGTTAACCATATGCTTTAATAACCTATAACGTGTAAATAACAATGATTTCTTTGAAATAAAATTCCTGCATTCAAACTTCGAATCCATTTCAATAGGAAGAAGTGAAAAATAAAATTAGCAATGAAAAAAATGTCTGATATTTAATTTAGATATTTAATGTTCATTTATCCTTTTCTTTATTTCATTCATTTACTTACTAATATTATATTTATTGTACTATTCTTAATATAGATGGCAGCACGGAGAAATCTATTTGAAGATTCTAAGAAAATGATAAAATTAACGATTTATGCAGGATGTAAAATGTCATAAGAACAGAAAAAAAAATGAAAGAGAAAAGCATCTTAAACATGCATTTAAATTCTTACCCTTTAGTAATATTAGAAAAAAAACATCCTAAATTGCTCTTCAAGATAAATAAGCTGAATAAAGACATTTTAACAAATAAGAAAATTGCTAGCAGCTAAACCATTTTAAATAAGATTTTAAATAATGAGTTCTAATTTCATTTAGATATTTTTATGAATTTAGGTCATCTATATTCATGGAATTTCACCAATTATCGTGAAACCAAAGCTGGCCTTTTTAAATACGCGTTATTAAAAAGATTGAAAACGCACTTTCGTACATTAGTGTACCAAAAAGACGACATTTTTTTTATCTTAATTTTTTTCTATTTTTCAGTTTTGAATTTATAACTGATTATTCAAAATATTATGAGATCTGGAAATCAATTTTTCCTGAAAGTCACTACTGGATATGAAATCAAATCTTAAAACTTGAATTATGGTTAAATTCTGAGTTTAACGGATTATTAAGTTCAGAAGATGATGTCGAGTTATCGAGAATTCACAAATGTATAACATTTCAAATCTCCAGCGAAAAAAAAGAATAAAAAATGGATTACAGTTTTCAATCTTGAAGTAGGAATTTAAGTAAAGTAAATGTGTGTAAAAGTGAAATTAACAAAAGATTATATTAAATCCATTTAACAGTTTTCAGATTAAACAAAAGTAAGCAAATCAATGGAAAACATATTGAAATAAGTATTTCTTAGAAAGGAATCATGGAAGATGAAATTATAGGTTTATAAATTAAGTTTGTATAGTCTTTAATAAATAGCTGAACGAACTCTACCTTACATACGACTCTAGATGGAAGACCGAAGGAAATGTATAAAAAAACCTCTCTTTCTTTATATTAATAATATTTATAATAAGAGAAAAAATCATTCGCTTCAATTAGTGAATATAAAATACTAAGCAAAATGAAAAAAAAAACCCTTAAAATAATTTATAATTTTATTAAAATTTTGCAGTAAATCATACGAGAAATACAAATACTCTTTATGTTTATTCAGATTCACAATTAGATAAAAAAAATCAAATAAAAAATTTTATTATTAGATTATCTATTAGCTATTTTTTCATAAAAGAAATTATTTTCATGAAAGACAAAAATTTGCCAAATGAAAAATTGGTCAATATTATTCACACTATCACCAGCAGCTTATTAACTTGCTTTGATTTGTGAATATTTTTATTTCCATTTATTTCCCCTGAATAAATGTGGCAAATTTTTGTGTGGTGGCAATTTTTGTATGCAAATGTGATATGTTCAATGTGTGTTATCTCAAAAGAACTGTTTATGGTGATAATCTAAACAATTTGGTGGAACTGAAAGAAGCGATACCGACATGTGCGTAACTTTCCTCCTGATATGCTAAGAACTATTGTCGAGAATGCAGTAATACGATTTAACTTGATTTCAGAAAATCGTGGATGCCACATTGAACAGGCTTTGTAACACGTTTCAGAAAGGATTAAACACATTTTAAACCGAAGTCTTCATATCCTATTTTGCTTAACAATCTTGCATACAGCACCATTTCTCCCCTGATATTGAGTTTTTTAACTTTTTTTTCGGCGGAAAAGAAATTCCCATGGCCTCCTATAAACTATTACCAAGTTTGGTAACATTTAGTCCAGTAGTTTTCCTTTTACGGCCATTTCAAAGTGGAACTTTAATCATAACCACCCTGTTTTTTATGTTAGAGATTTTAAAGTTTCTTCTTTCTTAAATTGAAAGGGCATTTAAAAAATATCAAAAATATATCTATCAAAAAAAGAGAAAAAAATAAGAAATAACGAAATGCAATTCGTTATAATTGGGGGGGGGGGACCTTAATTTTTTAAAATGCAAGATCAGTGAATATAAAAGCATACAATTGCCGCAAAAACCAGATGCTGAAAGATCAATACCTTTTTTACAGCCTCAAATTTTTATCAACAATAAAATAAACACCGGGACTTCGACTAACTCCTTCTATTCGAAAGTAATCTTCCCTACCAAAATCTGTTCGGTGACCGTCAGAAATCTGGTCATTTGGCGGCAGGAATTCTAAATAGGCGACAGTAAAAAACTGTGAGTAAGGGTATGAGGGTAAGAAAGTACTTTGACAACAAATTTTATGGCTTATCACAAAATAATTAGTAAAGATAATATAAAGTCTCAATTCATATTTTTTTCAAATCTCATACATTCTATATATTCATATTTTTAATAGACTATCAGTTCAATTAATAACAAAATATATAAGCAAACTGAAGTAAATTTTACAAATAAATTTATCAAAAAATATTTATTCATACTGAATTGTGATACGCATTTTTATTCGAATTTCCTTATTAATCTATAAACGCTTGTTTTTCCATTAACATTAAACAAGTCATATTAATAGCATGATGCATATTCAAAAATTTTAAAAGTTAAGCGATAAAACTGTTATGATTTATTGTGTGATTAAATTCTTAGTTAAATATAAGTAAAACAAGGAATGAAATTTTTTGAAGAACCTCAAATCTTAGAGCAGTAAAGTCGAGGAATAACAATATTTTTTAAAGAAAGATGTCGCCACTAAATACATTTTGAAGAGAACTTTGATGAGAATCGAAGGAAGAATATAGAGAGAGATTTAAAAATATTTTTGGAAAATCAGCCAATGAATAACCCATAAATTTTTTGCTTGCTATAAATATACAATTTTTTTTAAAAGAAATCAATAAAAATATAAGCAAACTGAAGGAAATTTTACAGGTAATTTGTCAGAAGATATTTAACTATATGCTAAATTATACGAAACATTTTTATTTCGATTTAATAGAAAAATGTTAAAATACTTTCAGTAAAGCATTAGTTTTGTATAATTATTATTTTAAAAATAGCATACACTTTTAAATCCAATATTTTGACTAGGCTGAATGGAAAATGTAGCTATTCATTTTTTTATTTTATATATAAATTAGATAGAGCTATAAAGGGAAGAAAATCCTACAGTTTTTACTTTATTCAGATATCACTGAGATATTAAATTGTAAAACTATGCAATTTTGGGGAATATTAATAATGATTTTAACTATTAGAAACCTTAGAAAGATTGGAAATAAAAGTAAGCCATTTCATTTTTTTTTTGTCTTTTTCTTTCGATGAAATTCTCTTAAGATTTTCTTTCTTTCTTTCATTCTTTTTTTTTTCTTGGATTTCTCTCTCTATGAAGGATAAGCAAAATCAAACTTTGAAATATCTTTGACTGCTTTCATGGCTGTAACCGACACGATAAATTTCAGCGACTAAAAAAAAAGAAAATCCCACCGACTGAATTGGAAAGTTTTACCAAAAATTATTCCTTCTAGCAATTAATAACTGAACATAAAATACTGAGATACTGAGTAAAAGGCATAAAGAAAATTATAATATCTGAGTAAATAAACATTGTATGCTCAGTAACAAAAAAGGAATTAAGTTAGAAATTATTTTTAAGGAATTGCTCGAAGAAAATTATAAAAAATGTATAGTTTGTAGAAATAATTTGTTAGAACATCATCGACATTCGGTGATAGTAATTAGTAGGGATAACTTGAGCTAAGCAGCCTCAATCCCTTAGTTTTTGTTTAAATAAAATAGGCTTGTCGTGACAATTTATTTGAATGCTTGTAGCGACAAGAAATCTTTCGCATTGTGAGAATGTTTAAAATTGGATAAAACCTAACTAGCCCGGATCTGCTGATGGAAACAATATAATCATCTGTTTTTCCGTGATCAACATTTTACAGCTGAAGAATAAAAAGTTCCTAAGCAAATTTCATTTATATTTTAATACAGAATTTTAAAATTTTATTTATTAACTTGGAACAAGTTATGATTAACTGATATGTTAAAATAATATCATGTAATGAATTTAATAAAAGAAACAAGAGAACGATGTACGAAACAAGAGATGAATGTAATACACACTATATCTTATCAGTACCATTGTTATAAACAGAATAAACAGAATTTTTTTTATTAATATATTATGTGAGATAAAGTGTGTTCTTTAAATCAGATCCAAAAAAATGCCGAGTTGTAATTTTGTCATGAAAGACTACAAACCAAATATTTATAAGATAAAAGAATGAATAATAAGGCAGATATATTTAGATTAAAATACCAATTGATGATAATAACAATTAAATAATTTCTAAATTTTGTAAAGTTAGCATTAATAAGAAAAAGAAACGAGTGATCATAGCGAAATATTATAATAAAAAATAAGAATTGA
This sequence comes from Argiope aurantia, assembly GCA_026543865.1. NCBI lineage: Eukaryota > Metazoa > Arthropoda > Arachnida > Araneae > Araneidae > Argiope > Argiope aurantia. Next base: position 17,139 of record JAPMOR010016638.1, on the reverse strand, counting down.
TAATAATGTGGATTAATTAACTTTTGAGTATAGTAAAGCTCTATAAGTCTTAAATTAGAATACATGTAATGAAACATGCTTTATCAAGAACTTATAAAGATTGAGGTAAAAGCTGTGACCACTCTTTTGTTATTATTTGCCATAAAAGTTGCAGATGAATAATCGATTTATGATTACGAATATTAAAATCTCTAATTCACTCAAAGAAGATTAATGATGTTTTAAGTTTCTAAAGCGATCGAAACGTAATGATTGCATGTTCCAAAAACGAGACCTTCTAATGACTGGGTCATTATCAATGTGATTTTTATTGTTGGCTTCTTCTAAAAATCTATTAAAAACAACTTGAGTCATGCTGTCCCTTTTTAGTAACGAATTCAAACAATATACCAATTTCTTCTTAATCTCACATTCACTTGAAAAAGGACACACATGATATTTACAATGAAAAGCAGACATACGACATTTATTTCGAAAGTAAATATATAACTTTTACTTTGAAACTGGAACTTAATTGAAAGCAACTTGAATCAAGTTCATTCTTTAATTACAAATTCATTTTATACATCCTTTTTAATATCCTGCCATTTACTTTGAAAAGTGTAACTATGAAATTTACTTCGGAACTGGAATTTTATTGAAACTAATTTGAATAAGGCTGTTGTTTTCAGTTCCAAATTCAATACATATACAATGTTTTGCTGCAACAAAACATTAAAAGGTAGCAGAAAGAAATTAGTGCCACACAATTTCCTTTCCTAGAAATATTTGTGAGGAAAAATGAATTAAATTCACATTGCTTACTTATTTATTATTAATTATTATAATTATTAATTAATTATTATTATTTAAAGGTAACTTTCTTTCTTGCATTCATTGTTCCTCACATAAATACAGATTTATTGCTTTTTTATCATGAATAAATGGCTACTTTTTGATCCAAGTTATCCAGAAATATTCTTACCTCTTTTCCAATCGTTCCAATCTTATACTGTGATGACTGTATCCGTATACGTTATTCCCAGCAATAGCTCTCCAGAAATTAACACTACTCATATAGTAATGTGAATAATCTTTTAAAAATTTATGGAAATTTTAAGGACTAAGGCAATTTTAATCTTTATTTTCAAATTGCTTTATCAAAAATTATTTTTCAAGTAACTTTGACATAAAATTTTCAATAAAAATTATTAAAATATAAATCCTTTATAAACAAAATTTATGGATTATTAAAAATAATTGATAAGAAATACAAGTTATTTTGTACTTGGGACCAGGAAATGTTTTTTTCTTTCAAAGTTTTCAGTGATTTTTAGCTTTCTGTATATTTAATTTCAGAAATAAAGGTTTTTCTACAAATTTCAGGAAGATTTCTAAAATAATTCATTTCAGTTACGTTAAATATACTTGTTTTCTTTTTCTCGTTATATCATTCAAATTATTTATTGAAGGATTCTGGAAATACCAAATTATAAACTAATAATAATTATCATTGATATTTTATATGGATACTTTTACATTTTACTTTTATTAAGCCCAGATTAAAAATTTATGTAAATATAAAGTCATTGGAAGTAATAATACTAATAATAAGAGGAATACATTGTTTAACTATATCAATGATTTAATTTAGATTTGAGTATTAAATGTTATTCACGGCATTTGACAGTTAGAAATTTGTGCCTATTTGCCTTCTGCAGACATAGTACTTTAATGTTTATGAAAATTATTTACTTATGTATATCACCACGGTTATATCAAATTGTTGTATGTTAAATTTGCCAAAACATTTTATTGATGCGAAACACTTGTATAAGTTAACAATATCTGCTTTCAAATTTTTATTTCAATGATGCCATATGTCTCGATATGTTATATGTTCTGTTCTATGTATTATAAGTTATCTGTTATATGTATTATATGTTCTCTGTTATATCAAAACGTTTTCTGTACTGTTGAGTATGTTTATTGCCCTTTTATTGCTATAGTGACGATGTTAAATAGCATTCAAACACTTTTAGATGATAAATTTGGTTGTTAAAATAGCCACAAAGCTTGATCTAAGAATTCAGAATTCATACAGAGACAGGAAATTTGGTTGTTATGTTTTCTGAGGAAATAAACTCGTCAAAGCATTCGTTATAGCAAATGTGATTATATACAGTTTCTTTCCAAAATCCTGCTAATTTTAAAGCAAAAATAGAGTAGATCAGCTTACATAATTACTTTGAAATATTTTTGAACTTTTACATCTGAATGAACTCTGAAAAATATTTTTATAATAAAATGAAATTCTGCAGAAGCTATCAAATAGATTCTACTTGTCAAATAAAAAAAATGCATTTTTTGAATAAGAAGCATGTTCTATTAAAATCCAAACAGCTTACATTTTCTTGAGAAAAGTGAGCTAATTTGCATTTAAATATATTAATCTCCTTTTTCACAATCACTACAATAAAAATATGAGTTGTAAAATATTATTCAAAAAACCAGAATGATAGTTTTGGCTTTTTCTCGCATGCTTCCACATGCCACGTTTAGGGTTTAACTGCATTTTTAAGGGAATAAAATAGAATATACAATTTTGGAATAATACTTTTTTCCCTCCTCTGAAATATTTTGTTCCAAAATAGCTACAATTTCACTGTGGCCACACTTCACTTTCTAGCAAGTTTTATTTTTGGATTATCCCATACATATAGATATATTATTAGATAATCTACTTTATGATGGATATAAAAGAAAAGTTAACACAGATCTACAGTTTTAAAATAAAGATCACATGTCAAATTTCATTCGTCTAGTTTTAAATTGATTGTGTTCATAAGCACAGAGACAAAATTTTAAAATAAGTTTTTCTCACTTGTCTAAAAAAATCTGATTTTTTTAATTAATGTTCTGTTGCTTAGTTATAGTAATGTCCTAGTTTAAAGCAAGACCTGTTTTGGAACGAACCTCGAAATGTTGACCATGATAAATATGGCTTGACAGTGATATTCTGCACCAACTAAGAAGGAGGATATTTGACGCTCGACGTCAAAGTTAATGTACATCAAGTCCATATATATGGCAGATTTTTGTTGAAATTGAGCTTCGCACCTATAATACTCTGACCCCCGAAGTCAAGACCTTACTAAAAAGCAAGAGAAAACCCTTATAAGTCTGCGTTTGTAACATATTGGCTAAAAATTCATTGCATTTTCTTAGAAAATAAAGTAAATATTTTGAAACAATGAATAAACTTTTACCAATAATACATTTTATATTTTGTTCAATAACAGTTTGCTCATTTTTTTACAACTTTGTTATTCCACACTGATGGATTTTCTGGTTTTTATCAACAACCATCTGAAGAGGTGTCCTGAAAACATGCTTATATACTCTCTAATAAATGTACTTGTGTATTATGAACCACGATGGTTACGAAAAAACCCTATTAGCTTGAGATCTTTGATGGGATTTTTTATTATTATTATTTATTCGATGATTAATCATAAATCAGTGGTTAACACACAAGCACCAGGCAACAGAACATCCGTTTTGGATGACTTTTTCGGGCCAATTAAAATAAAAAATTGAGTCAGAACTATAATTATAGTCACAAAAACGTGTACCTAATGGCATGTTCTTAGTTACTGCCTTTTATCGAGTTACCGCTTTTATTTGCTTACGCAAGCACAGGTCAACAGACAACAAACTCCTTGATGGGTTTAATTGCAAATTTTGATACATATCTATACTTTAAATCTGTATACCATATTTTATTCATCTAGATCTCCTCCTTTTGTAACTATCGTATGAATTGATATTCGAATAACCGGAGAGACTGACTTCCTCTAAATAGATTTCGTTCAAAATTTGAAATAAATCTTCAAATTCGGTGTACAGATCACGTGATAAATTTTAGGTGCCTAGCTCAAAGCATTTTTGAGTTATCGTGTTCGTGGGACAAACAGACATAATTCTAAAAATATATTTTTAGAACTCAGGGTGGACTGAAACGATGGATTCGTCAAAATTCCAAGTTCAAAACTTTTGACGATTACAATACTCTCTCTCTTTCTCTTTGTATATATCATTCAGTCTTTTTACAGAAAGTAAAATAACTGAACCAAGTGTGATCTCAATCAATAATAATTTGAAACATAAGACTGAAAATATAAAAAAATTATAATTTGATAACACAAATTCGGACCTTTATGATGGATATATTATTAATTTCCAATTAAACTCCAATAATATTTTGCGAGTCATTTAGACTGCGCTTGAACTTCCGATGTCTTCGAGAAAACTGATTTGTAAACCATTTGCCGATTCATTAAATTGTTTCATATGATTTCATTACCTCCAGTGAGTATACATATTAGTAATTGGTACTCTCTTAGTGGCTTGGAAGCAGGTAGAAATTCACAATACCTTTGTAATTTCACCAAAAAAAAAATAATATTATCTTCTTTTCCTGTGATTGTTCTTCTAAACTAGTTTACTCCAAGAGTTTTTCAATTGATGGCAAACAATACATTCTTTATCGTCATTTATTATTCGTTTTAAAAAGGGATAGTTTTTAATATATTTGGGAAATATATCACAGATCTGACATTATTCGTTCATTGAAATTCTTTTAAAAATGCGGAAGTTAAATATATATATTTTTAAAAATCTGAAACTTGACAATCCGAATCGATTATAGCAAACAATTTCTCGTCATCAACTGGATGTATGGAACCGAAATATTCATCAATCTTTAGTGAAAAATCAGCAGGAATAAATTTGACAAAACCAATTCTGACATGCGATTTGTAATTATCATGAATTTCATAAATCTTATGCTTTTTTTTTGTGACCAGAAAAAGCTTTTTATTGTTTGTGAAAAAGAATATGATGAAACTCCTTTTTTTTTTCTCTTATTCCATGTTAAAAGCAACACCAACCAGCTTTAAATAAAATCATATGCAACCTGCATCAAAGTCATTTTAAAGAATTAGATAACTATTATGAAACGAAATAGATAGTATGATTAGCATAAATAATTCGGAATGATAGATAAAACCGCAATTACTTTTTCACGAAACTAATAGTGTGATGATATTTCTTTTGAAATTTAGATAATCTATGTGTAGCTTAAATAAGCCTATTTCTGTGATATTTTGAACTTACCATAACCGTGATGGGTCTTTTAAATACTTGAGCATGATTTAATTTTCCGTTCTTATTCAATTAAAAATGATTGCGTATCTGTATTGATTTGAAAGCCTTTTCCAAAGTTCTCTTTATTGAATGAAATGAATGAAAGAGATTATCTAGATTTGTCTAGATAAGATTCTCCTTAATAAGTTTCGCAATTTAAAATGTATCAATGTAATTTTACTTTCAAAGGAAATTTCTTAAGCAGTTTGTTTCAAATAATTTTGTCTATCTGTTTAAACATTAAAGAACAATGAAAGTTTAAAAGCAATGAAATGTAACTCTTTTTAATAACTTTTAAACAGCAAAACAAAGTAGTTTTGGTAAATCTTCAATTTTAAAATGAATAATTAATTAAGTAATGAGTTTAATTTTAGTGTGGCATAGTTTTTATAAATGCATATAATAGCATTTGACATTCAAGACTATAAAAAAAGCCATCAGTTACTACATCAGATAAGAAAAAAGAAAAACTGAAAATAATTGTGGCGTTATGAAAAAGCTTATTTTAAAATAATTTTCAATGAAAGTAGTTAAAATTTATCTAAATATTAAGAGATTAATTTCATTCACTTTTACATAATTTTTATTTGATCATAGCTGAAAAACCTTTTTAAATTTTGAAGGATATTAAAAGCCAGACTACTTTAAGTAACAATTCATAAGTTATTTTTTAAAAATTTAGATATGCATCCAGAAATTAAATGAATTGGCGAAAGAAAAATGAATGCTCAATAAGATAGTACGTTTTGATTGAAAAACGCTAAGGAATTGTGACTTAATCCATTATATTAGATTTCTTCTGCTTAAACTAACAGTGCGAAACATTAATCCAGATAATATTACTGGTAATAATTATCAATTAGCTTTATTTATTTAAATACTCCGCAGTACTCATTTCTAATATGATTTGTTAGTCAGCATTTTGAAACAAAGCAGTTAATTTTAATACTATATATATTAGGCTTTGTATAAGAATAGGTGATTAAAATATTAAAAAATCATTAAAATTTCTTCAAAATGTGTGAAATATCTGTTTAATAATAAAAACTTGCTGTATATTTACGCGGTTAAAATTCTAGATATCAGAAGAGTTCTTGATGTTTCAGTCCTTGAATACAGAAGAGTCGAAGTTTCTAAAATTTTTAATGATACAGCATCGGTTTAGCAAAGCCAACTTGACCTTATCATATATAAAGGTATTAAACTTCGGATTTCGTTTGAATAATTTTTAAATCTTGATAATTCGTCTTTCACATCCAGTAGAAGAGAGTGTCGTTCATTTGACCGATTGTACTTACTACAATTTTCGTCTATATTGGCAACTATCGATAAAACTTCTTTTGTTTAATACAAGTATTAGCCATAATTTAATTTAACTTGATGATATTCTAGAAAATGCTTACTTTAATGAATAAAATTATTTATCTGATTTCATTACTATAAAGCTTTACAAACATAACCTTCTGCTTCATAGAATTTTGTGGTGCTATTAAGAAATAATATTATAGTATGCAGACTAATAATTTAACTTTATGCAGACTCTGATGTTTGCATTCCTAACCAAAAATGAGAATTAGAGTTTTAAATGTGAATTTGACCAAATCAGAAGTACAATATTTCTTATTGAAAGGAAATTAAGGATAGTTCATTAAAGATCATTTTCTCAGATTGTGCAGAAGATGATAATTTGTGAATGCTATTTCTATTTGACCCAAGTTCATATGCTTATCACAAAAGATTTACATTCCAAATTAAAAAAAAACATCTTAATGGCGGAAATTAAATATGTTTTGGGAGTCTAAAGTAAATTTTCAATTCTTTGTGAATTGCAAACTTACTCTTGAAAGAAAGCTTTATTAGCATATTTCTTGAGTTTTAAGCATACTTCTATTCATAATCTGATATACGTTATTGAGCAATATTTAATTCTGAGTGGTTTAATCTTTAGGTTACTTTTAGTTCATGATTTTTTTTCTTGCGAAAATGCTTTTAGATCTTCTACAGCACTACTTTTCTTTAATTATTTAAGCACTTTATCGATCATATCCGATCATTCCTGACAACTTGCACTGTTATTCCATAACAATCAAGAAACTCATGTAATTAATCCTATTATTGAGAAGACGAAAATAAATGATATGATAATCAGAATTTTTTCTTCCTCGTTACAATCATCGAATGCATGCGATCGACAAGGATGTATTTGACCTATTCAAAATTTATTACAACTAAGCAATGAACAAACAACTGGATGTTAATACCAAGGAATAGTCGAAACCCTGTTACCATATCTGATGTAGCTTAATGGACTTACTAAATTTATAACACTAAATAATATTATAGGAATGTTATATAGGTTTTGTTCCCTTTAATAAAAATATTTTTACTGGTGATGAGTTTCTGCCTTCATCTGTAACTAACATATCGAGGATTCATCCAGACTCAATGGATAATATAACCATTGCAGTTTAATCAGCAGAGATTGATCCAAAGTCCTGTCATTTTTAATATACTGTTGACTTCTTCAGTTATATCCCGCGAAAATACCAGAACTTTCCCTAAGGCTCAGTGAGGAATAGAAAAAAAGTGAAGAAAAACCAAAAACCAAAAGTTAAATTGAAGATTGTCACAGATAATACTAAAAAATTAGCCTTATAGGCACTGAAATGAAGGGACTCCCCTAAAACTAAAAAGGTTATTCAAAAGGAACCATGTAGTTTTAACAAAAATGGTTAATGAATATTAATTCTGAAAGCGGTGATAATTTTGTTCCAAATTTTAGAGTTCACTAAAGGTTTCTCTCATTCATGAAACAGTAATAAAATGAATATATTTTAAAAAGAACAAATCGTTTAAAAACTACGAACTTCTGCAAATAATTCATTTTTATACATACGAGTTTAATATTTATTTAAAAATAAATATCACCATTTTATGAGAATAACATTCATTTTCTCATTTATAGTGATAAATGAGAAAATAATAAATAATTCTTTTATTATATGAGCAGTTCAAAAGTACAACACCCCCTGGTTGAATGCGCAGTACTATGTTCTGCTACTGACCACTGTGAAAGACTTTTTTTAAATTTTGGTGTTTTAAAATATGTAATAAATGCTAAACTAAGAGGTGTTAAGATCAGTAATCACGACAGAATTGTGAACTTACATAATAAACCAATAAAAAGTTAATATTGAAAATCAGTCAAAGATACAAAGCTCTCTCCTTTTATTCCATCGACCTCCGAAGAACCTTTATATTCCATCATATAATGATGTCGCAAATGCCATATGTTATAAAATAACATAAAGAAATAATTGTCGAGGAAGTGGGAATAATGTAACTCTTATAGTCTCGAAATAAATAACTTGCAAATCCTTTAATTATATTTTCAAATGTCGAATGGACCCATATATATATATTAAGAAAGATAGCATTTTGGAAACATGACTCAATCAGCTTAATCTGTTCATGTTTAAGGTCTCATTTTTTATTATTTTATTAAATTAATTTCTGCTAATCTTTCAAGCAGATGTTTTTTGCTTTTCAGCTAATAAAGTTTTGTTTCTATGAGCGATAAATATTTCTTTTTATTTCATTGCCAAATAAACGTATCATTAACGAATATTGCTTTGCCCAAAACTGATCCTAAGCAATGATATTAGTTTGCCGAGACTTAAACAGGAAACTTTAGGTCAAGTCCCAAAATGAAATAAAGGATCTCTTCTTGCGCCCTCCCATCCAACTCTTCATTACAGTCAGAAGGATTCTTCCCCCTCCCCTCATTTTGTACAGAAGATATAACGCCATAAACACTATGCGTTATACAACTCTTCCCAGAAAACAAATCCTTGCCAGCCAAGCGGGGAGAACGTAATGTTATCTCGTTGAAATTAATACGTCGATTTACTCCAGTCCCGTATTTCCCGAGAGACGGTACTTTGACCAACCACCAGTTACTTGACCAGCCAAAATCCAATCCCCTTCTTCACGTGTTAAGGGCGAGTCAACAGCATCCATAATTAAGAAGAAAAACCCAGCCGGCTGTTTGTCCAGAGCATTAGAGGGGAGCCACTTTCCCCGCGTCCAGAGCCATCAGATCGAGATAATTGAATGACTTCGCAGCTATGAATAATAGAAAAATGGTACAAAAGTAATGGATCGGGAAGGAAATGCTTTCGAACACATTACCCGCCAGCTCCTGTGATGAGCTGGGTTGAAATGGCATCGATATTTAATAGTTGGTTTGGTCTGGCAGAATGTTTTAGGTTTACACAAATATCGAGGGTTTAGTTTCATAAAAATATAGAGCAGGTGGAAGGAGGAGATTGAATGAAGTGGAGGTAAACTGCTAACAGTTTTTACGTTTAGGAGACTTAAGAGACTGAATTCTTGGTAACTCAGATTTTTTATTCTCTTTCTAAATACAGTATTCCCTTTCTCCAAGATTAATATTAAAAAAAATATATGGAGATTCACCATTAGTGTAGTGTTTAATTAATCTCCCACCTTTAAAAAGATTTTTTGGAAAAAAAAAGAAAGAAATGAGTGACGTAATTAGTTTGCATCGATTATCAAAACAGTATGCTAGGATGATTTTTAAAGTTTATAATTTTTTAAATGTTTTTTAATATGAATTTTCAGATAATTTCCTAAAAGGATTATTGTTTGACTGTCTCATATTATTGAAATTAGCAGCTTTTTGGGTTTCGAAGTTTAGGCTGTGAAACTCGACTTTTGTTCATTATGACTCGACCTAAAACGAAATGAACGTTTTTTAAAGAACGGTTTTGCATCATGATAATTCAATATGTACTCTCTACAACTGAAAAAACGAACAACCAAGATTCATATTTATGATTGCATTTATGGATTCTAGTGGCTCTTATATCAAAATGCCGCATGCCAAAAACTACACACATCAAAACAGGAAATTTTGATGCAATAACTGGAAATTCTAGAAACATGATATTTTTGACAATATGTAGCAGTCACATATTACATATAGCAGTTTGAGAGTAGATATAACTAATCTAAATAAGGTTTTGCACCAATTTGGCAAATTTGATATAAGTCATTTTGATATAATAGTGACATTTTCGTTTCTATATATGGAAGTGAAAAGCTTTCCATGATTTCATAATTAGTTCATTTGATCGATTTTTTGGTTTAATATGAAATTTGAAATTCGAAGCATTGAATTATATTGTAATAAAAGAAAACTCTTTCACCCCTTTCTATCTGAGAGGAGCTTTCAATTTCTAATAAATCGCAAAATATACAGTCAGAAATTCAGACATATTTCAGAAATATTGAAGTTGATTGATGTTTTATGGTTTTTATATATTTTAATTTAACTAGACTTGTTCCACGTTTGTAAAGAAGGTATTTTTGATTTGATTTTCCTGTCACTTTATAATGTGATGCAATTCTAAAATTTTCGCACAGGCGTGTCTTTGATAATCAAATAAAATTTTCATATCTTAATTATCAGTTAATCAATAAATTCAAATAAATTTGGACTTCAAACCATCTGGATCTATTTGGCAGTGAGTTTGAAAGTAATATTGATTCCTAGATTTCATAGCATTTATGATATTAAATTGTAAATTGAACGCAGTAAAGAAATTTACCCTTTACACTCAGATGGTGGCTCTCACTCACGATTGAGCATCATTTTGGCGTTTTATTTATTTAATTTTCAATGTTAAAAATACCTGTAGAGTAGTAAGATGCAAATTAATGAAACAGGAGTATGCAACTTAAAACAATCGTATTTATTCATTTTTAGGAGCAATAAACAAGTCTTTGTATTCAGTGAATAATTATGCATCGAATTACTTTTCCGAGTGCAAAGGGTAAAATTGTAAATGATTGAAATTAAAAAGCATTCTAATTTCCAATATATTGATAAAAAAGTGATTTAAAAACTATTATCGTTGAATGTATTAATAGAGTTAATTCATGGGGCGTTAAAATTATTTGACATAAACAAAACTTGGCAAGTTGTCTAGTATCTGAATGCAATTTTCTTATGTTGTGCAAGGCATCCTGTCTAGGTAAATGCTCAAAGGTTTCAAAAATAAAATTTCAATTAATCAATCCCATTACTTATTAAACCTTTAAATACTCCATCACAAATAATTCTTCTAAAATATTTTACTATGAACTATTTATTCTCTTCATTCAAGCGTAATTCAAATTCATTGAAGAGTCAAATATAATTTTCAAATTTTTGTCACATCAAAAAAAAAGTCAGTTTAAAGATATCATAAACATGTGAATAATTATTCTTTAATATTAATTTTGAAGGCTTTCATTCCAAAATTATTCCAAAATAATTCAAATGATAAAATTAGGACCTAACCTAACCTGTAGCAAAAACATTCTATTATATCATCGCTAAAAATGTTCTAGCCTTACACTGAATACAAAATAGACAGCTAGATTTCTTTTATGTTTATTTTCATGAATCAAACTTTTCCTTGCAGTAAATCAAAATGTGCGCTGTTGGGAAACGACAGATGTATTCTCAAGATAAATAAAACTGAACGTCAATCAAAAAGAGCTTTCAATTAATCAACAATTTCTCTTTCAGATCCTGTTGAATTTAATAATTTATTTCTTAAATACATACGTTTTGTATTTCTATATTCCATTCTGTGAATAAAAATAAAAATGTCAAAAGTGCAAAATTGAAAAATCACGAATTGTTTGTTTACGAACAGAATTTTGATAAAATGCGAATTTATTTTCAAAATTGATTCTCCCATGGGAAAATTTAAAAGCAAAATCTTTTCTAGATACTCTTGCCTTAAATGTGCACTTCTTTAAAAAAAAAAAAAAACCAAAAGAGAAAGGAAACTAAATATTTCCAAGCATCGCAAATGGGAATCCAAACGCCAGCAATCGTTTTGAAAAGTCCCTCTAGTCTATTTGCGAGATGTTGAATCCAATCGGAGCAGTGTTTAAATGTTAAAACTTTCCAACTGCGTTCAGTCATACATAACTTCAATCTCGTTCCACCATTTTCTTCCATTGTAAAAATGAAAGCTGCCTTTTCGTGCAGTCTTTTTTCCCCAGTGGATACTACCTATGTGAATTCCGTGACCGTCTCCACGATTGGCTTTTCAACATGCCAAGACCTGACCCCTTTTCTGGTCCACCGAACCGGTGTTTAAGTAAAGAGATGAATGGGGTGGAGGGTGGAGGCACACGGTGCACCCCTCCCCCTTGCTGCGCCTTACCCTGGGGACGAGATGCTACCAGCTCCGACCAAATGTGCGTAATCTCGAAGTGCACCCTAGGGCAGAGCGCATGTCGCAGCAACCGCTGTTGACAAGCGGTTTCATCAAGGCCGGCAGAAATAAATTTAATTTGCTGTGTAAATAAGGAATGAAGCTGCTCTCTCAATTAATTGGCCCTGCGCCGAATCTCCCCCTGCGACTTCTATCTGGGAACGAAGCTGGAAAGCGGCGATAAGCCTTCTGCAGACAAGACAGAGATAAGCTCCAGAGATTTGGCGGATGCACTTAGAAAGTGATTGAAACCCGACAATAATCAAAATCAGAAGACCGTTAAACAGAAGGTTAGAGCGCAAATCGGAAGCCAAGTGGCACTTGATTGCTGCCGCGTTTTGGGGACACAGCTTTCTGGGTTGTATATTAATAGACTGGCGAGCGATGGACAATTCGTGATTGTGGGTAAAGACAGTTTTGAGAGATAGCCATTTGAATTTTAATCAGGGCTTGGGAAACAGAATTTGTCAGATGAACTCGACGATATAATCCGAGTCAGAATTTTTTAAACTTTTGATCATAAAAAAAAAAAGTTTTTCAAATTCAGCAATCAATATTTGTTTCGATTTCAAATGGATACACAAGTATTAATTTGTAGGAAAAAAAGTTATAAATGTTTATTTGGAAACTTTTGAAGAAACATTTTGAAATCAAAAGGATTTTTAGAATTATTTTTTCTCACCAACATTGAAAAATTTATTAAAAGCATTCGCTGTCAGTATTATTGAGATCTCATAATTTAAGTACGCGATCCTACTTGAAGTCTGATCCCATAGGCAAATAAGATTTTGCTGATAAAACTGAAATAATTTTTTTGTAAGGAAGCTTGTTTTAATACATAAAGATAACATTATCAAAAAGTAATATAGTTAAAATTATTTATTTGAAGAACTTTGATGAAACATTTCAAATCATTTTTGCTCACAAATGTTGAAAAATTAAGCAAATAAAGAACTCACTTTCAGCGTTTTGGTGACTTCAAAATTCATGTATACGACCCTAAATTGGATCTTAACTTATTGGAATCTAAAATTTAAAAGAACTATAAAATATTGCTGCATTTGCAAGTGCATACATTAAAACAAATCTTCATAAGATACTTTCACAATCTGTCGCAATTCATTTCATGAAAAAATATTAAAAATAACCCCCTTCCAAATATAGTTGAAAAAGAGTGCGAAATATTATCAAACGAAAGACTAGTAACAATTCACCGAAGTGATTGCGCGTGAAATTAGTAAAGGAGAACAACAATTATACTTCAAAAGAATTAAGTAATAGATATGCTGTTCACACTATTCATAATAAAAAAACAGTTTGTAGAAGTTCTCGTTTTACTTAACTTTCTAACGACAACATTAATTAATATTAGAACTTTGATAGGTCCTTTAATTTTTGAACTTCAATTGAAAATAGAGAGATTAGAGCCTGTAAAGAGAAGACTAAAGCTTTAGTAAAAGGGAAAACGCTTTAGACTGACCTCCAAGTCTAGACTAGGTTTTCATTCTTTCACAAAATAAAATTAATTTACATTGCATTCACAAAATTAATCGAAAAACATGAATAAAAATAACAGGTGTATAATAAACGTACGAAAAATCGTGAGCAACTCTCACTAAATTTTTTTACACTTTTTTCATCGACTATAGGTCAGATGAACCATTTTCAGAGCATTTACTTCTTTTTTAATCAATGCAATTGAATTTAGGTATATTAATCCAAAAGTACTTCGACTTCACAACACTTAACAAATATTTAGAATTAAATCGAGCCACAAATGGATAGAAAAACAAAGCTATAATAATTTTTAGTTTAAATGCTCAGGATATTTTTGCTGAAAGATGTTCCAAGTAAATTCTTCTCATTCGTAATATAAATATTTTTGATTTATTTCTATGAATCTTTAACTGATTCAACAAAAATTATTATTTATTAGCAAATAAACTTTAAATTGTTGTTGTAAATTTTAAAATCCGTTTATGCAGATTACAGCAGAAAATACTTGTATATAATCTTTATTTATATTATTGCATTAAATATGCAGTTAAATTAACTTTTCATAAAAAATTAAAATATGACGAAAAATGCATTTCAGTTTAACGTAGGCTCTTGCTTTATCATTGTTGCATTGGAAATATTTATTTTGCTTGAAAAGAAAAAGAAAAAACATTCTAAAATTCTTTTAAAATGAAACGATTACAACAGTTATGACTATGCATAACAAAATAAAGAAGATAAATATTCTGTCTATTCTTTCTCATTATCTGTATTGTCATGAAAAAAAATAATTTCTTATTTCCATAAATTTTGCAAAATTAGATCTCAAATTCAATACTTAAACTGATTATAAATTCATGGCAAAATTTGACATCTTATTTTACTTCTCTGTTGATTTGAATTAATATTAAAAATGCTCTATTTATAAGCATTAAATATATTTCTCCTGACTAGGGCTTTAAAAAGGCAATTAAAAGATCTTTTTTCATTCGTTTAATTTTAAAATATTTTCATTTATGCACTTGTTAGAATGGCAAAAAACTAGAATTAATCATCGAAAAACGCAATTTAAATATTTAATTATTAATTTTGAAATTAAATGCATAATGAATTAGTAGGAAATAGAGATAATTTTAAAGACATATTGATACACTATATAGCAGATATCCTGGCGAAAAGTAAACTAATTAGTTTTCGATTCTGAATGTCTAACTTATTCATCTTTGATTAATTATGAATTCTTAAATAATCAATTCGGCTAGATTTAAAGACTTATTGCTCAACATCGAACAAGACAAAAGATGCTCTTATCAAGATAACATAAACGAACACGGGTTTTTTTTTTTCTTCTTCTTTTCTGGAAGGTTAGGAAAATAGCCAGGAGGTAGGAAATGGGGATTTGTATTTAGGAATGTTTTTCCATTTATATTACAACAGTGCGAGCATTTTTTTTTTCCTATTACCAACGCATTATTTAAATACTGATAAAATTAATTGTAACTGTCATGTCTTTTGTTCTAGTTATTGTGATCTGCTACATTGCATATTTTTTAAAGATTTCTTTCTGAAGTTCTTAAGATTTTCTGACACATTATGCTTATTTTTTATTTATTTATTCTCATTCTATCACTTTTAAATTCGATTTAGATATTGTTTTAAAAGTTAATGTGACTGTGATATTTTTTGTTGTCGTTATCCTTATCGTGATGTGCCATGTCTTATATATTTTTAAAACTTATTGGAGAAATTTGTGAGATTTTTTGATATATCTTTATATTATTTATTTATTCTCATTAATTTTTTTTACTTAGAAATTGGAAATTCGAGCTGGATAAATTTAGATTTGACGCCCAAAACGCATGGCTACATTCACGCTAGTCTTTCTGACAAAAAAATATTCTTAAATATGCCTCACTATATTCTTTTAATCTATCTAATCTAGTTGATGAAAGTTGTATCTCTATGATATACTGTTTTCTTGTATATTTTTGCTCAATACACCACGCTTAAACTCAATTAACTATTTATTTAAAAACTAGAAATTCATGAGTTATGAATTATGATTTACAGTATGCAAAAGCTCATTTACCTTCTTTTATCTCCCATAGAAATATACTTGAATTCTTCTTTTTTATTTTAATGATTACGCATTTTTATACTCATCAATTATTTTGTCTGTTTATATTCTGCGCCACTTGCAAAGCTTTTTAGATTTCAGCTGCAATAAATTACTTATTACAGAACTTCCTATAATAAAATTTCGTTACACCAGCTACAATATTTCTTACATTTTGTTTTATCTTATTCATAATAGAAATTTAATTTAAAGCCTTTTTTTTCCTACCCATGATCCTCATACGTTTTCTAATGAATAGAAACTAAATGCTTTAGCCTACTGTTTAAATTTATTTAAGCTTACAAGTTTCACTAATACTCTTATTTGATATAAAAAGTATGCTTTCCCAAATTAACGATATTGATTTAGAAGGTTTTTCGAAATTTATTGAATTAAATTAGTTTAATTTCGAATTTTAGCTCATATTTATGGGCTCAATGTAAGTAACTTCCAAGTTGTGCTGGCTATTTCTTTTCTCCACAGGTCCAAAACACTGTGAAGGCAAATTCCTCTCTTAAACTATATAAGTTCAATAATATTTTCTCATAATCTCTGTTTTCTGCCTTCCTATTCGGTATGTTATACCATGTTAGCCATGGCTTTTAAAAAGAAATATTGACAACAATAAAAATCGGACTATTTTGCAAAATCAGGAAGAATAAAAATCTTTAAAGAATTCCACCTGTTTTTTTCAAAGTAAGTTCCATATATATATATATATATATATATATGCGTCAAACATGCTTTGAACAAACAGTCAAAAGATCCTTTAACGACTTTTATTCTTCATAATTTCAATGAAATAATCCAAATTTTAGCTTTTGTAAAGATGTCTTTGTCTAAGCCATGGTAAGCACGATGTAGCGTACTGAATAGGAAAGCAGATAGCAGAGTAAACGACGGTAGGAAAGTTTTCTGTGGCTTTATAGTTATTGTCAGAAATTGTCGACACAGCGCTTTGGTTTCGACGGAAAACGCGCATTCCAGAAGTTAACATTTCTGTGAAACCGGAATTCAAATAAATAGAAAAGTATTTTTAGA
>JAPMOR010016616.1:0-15614 GCA_026543865.1 Argiope aurantia | reverse complement strand
ATAAACATTATGACATGATTTACAAGGTAAAAACAAAATAAAAAAAAATAAAAAGTTTAAAATATAATTTGATACGGAGGGTAACCTTAGAATAAAACAAAATTTAATTTGAAGGTTAATTCAAACAAGATTGACCCATTATAGAAATCTAAATAAACAGAAATCTAAATAAAATCACTTTAGAAATAAAATCACTTTTAGAAATCTAAATAAAATCACTTTATTAGAAGTAAATACTTTTTGATAACCTAAATAATTAGAATGTTCTAGAAACTTCATTTCAATAGCGACTGAACGACACGAAAAATACTATTTTCCTAAAAAAGAAGGTCATGAACTTCCATCTGCGCTTTTATGATATAGCTCTAAATATTAATGTTATATGTAGTAGGCAGTTTATTATTATTATTTTTATAGCCATTCCTGAGATTTCAAAAGCCGTTCTTGGCATTGACTGATAAAGAACGCATTGTGAATCTTTACAAAATAAAACAATTTCTGAGTAACTTCAAACGTGAAATGAACTCACGTGAATGAAAGTAGAATCACTTGATCAAGAGACGAATTGGGTTTTTTGTAGATGCGCATTTTATAATAAAGGAAGAAACGTGATTTCACATCATTACTTTCAAATCTTCTCGAAAGCTTTGGGAAAACTAATCTTATCGTAAATAATATTTTAAATTTAATTTTCTTTGGTATTCTCCTAGAGACAAAAAGAAAAAAAAAATCAATTCTGAGAAGAAATATCATAGCAGTTAAAAGAAACTCTTTCAAAATCTGTGCACGGGAAAGAATGACAATCCAAGCATTCATATATTTTTAAGACGTGTTGAATGCAATTCAATATTTATCATCACTAAAATTATTTGCATATTTTAATTGATATCACAGTACCTTAGAAAAAAAGTTCAAGTAAATATTAGCTTGTTAACCGGGTAATTAACTCATATTGAATTCGCTTTGCATTGAAATATTTCGTCATACCCAGTTAACAGGTTAAAGAAAATGTGCAAATACGATTGTTATATGATTTTTTTTTTCTGTTGACTCGATCAAAGGATCCCTTATCCTTCACAGCTGGAAAAATCAATAATTAAGCTTATGTGCATTAAAATTTCGAAGTTTTTCAGAATGAGTTCAAAATATATAACAAAGCAAAATGGCAAAAAATTAAGAAAAAAAAAATCAAAAATATACAATATTCATAAATATTTTCAAACTATTTCGACACAATCTGGAAAAAGAGTTAAAACTAAAGAAATGAATTGTACTTTCCAGAGTTTATATATATATATATATATATATATATATATATATATATATATATTCAAACAAATACATTTACGATTTGTACGAGAGGCCATAAAATTTCAAAGTCATCTTTCTCGGCATGTATATTTTAAAACGGGTATATTATCTCTTTTTCTAGAAATATTATTTTATTTAAAAATTCTAAGTCATTATTACACTAATCGATTCGCTTTTATTTGATCATTGGAATGGCACTACATTTATTTAGGTCTCAGTAACAATCCTTTAATCGTTTCTGTTTATGGTATTTATTATAAAGCTAGCCGCCTTTGGCGACCAGCCGGTTCACCAGTATTACGGCTAGCTACAATTTTCAATTAAATATTTTAAGTAACTGGTCTCTTAATAGATTCTCAAACAAAACATTTTTAATCTTCAAATTTTGATAGTCATACCAAACTTATACTGTTGTTTAGATCGTTTCGTTCAATTTACTATATATATATATTGCAAATTTGTTGTCATTTCCGGTAAAACTTCAACTTTAATTTAAAGCGGAAATGATGAAACTACAATTTATATAAAGATATTTTTTAATAAAACCAAGCGTTTTATTTTATTTATCATCTTTATTGTTATTTATTTATTATTATTATTATTCAATATAGGTATTGAAAACAGAATTCCTCGGTATTTAAGGCTTATGTGAACTACAAAATATTTTTCATAATTTATGTAATATCTCAAAGAATAATTCAACAAAAATTTCTCAGATTCTGCATAAAATTCAGTTTTTAGTTTTGCTTTCAAAAGGATTGAAATGAAATCAATAATAATATTTTGTTCTGGCCTATATATATATTTCAAAAATTATGAAGTCTAAATTTAATGCAGTATGGTATTATATTCTGAGAAATATTCTGGACACACCAAATTTTAAATAAATTAATGAATGTTTCTATTTTCCGCGATCAACTAAGACTTATTTATGAAGTTTTGAATGTTAAAAATTTAGAAAAACTCACCATTTTCATAATCTTAGGCCAATTAATCTTGAGAAACCTGCGCGCTGATTGGCGTATTTTCTTTGAAACGATCGTTGGAAAATCTAAAATTATCCTTTTTTTATTGAATAGTGATACTCAAATTTTCATAAATCAGTCAGTTTAAGTGATTGATTTAGTTGATTGAAAATTAACTCTTTTTATTTAAAATATTACTATTTCAACAACATTTTGTTAATCGTGATTTCCACAACAGAAGCTTTATGTAAAATTAAAAATTCGTTATTTAGTAGAGCATTTATTGAATCAAGTTACATAAAATATAATCATTTTCCATTTAGACCATTTTAGCAGATCTGTGTCTATTACTAAAGGTTTACAAATCAGCTGTGTGGCCCTGATTTGAATGGATATCCTGTTCATATTAAACAAAACTTGTCTTAAAATAAAACTGATTTATTGGATTAATAATATAGAGAGTGTAAAAGATTATAAAATAATTTTTCTTGAATTTATTTTTTAGAAAAAATAATATTTCATATTTGTTTCATTTCCTACAGACACGTGCCGAAAGTTATATTTTTGCAGATTTCATTTCCAAAAAGATTTAATTTATTTTTAATTGGAACTTTAATCAATGTGATGGCAACACTTTGAAAAAAGCTAATTTTTTCCCATGAATGTGAAACGTGCTCGTGCAGCTTAAATTTTATTTTTATTTTGTACGAAAAAAATTGTTGAAAAATATAGTTAAAATTTTTATTTAAAAATTCATTAAAATAGAAATTTAATTTTAAGGTTAAAACATTGGTATCATTTAAAAGATAAATTTTTGATCTTTAACTTCATGTAAAAATCTTTTTTGTGCGGTAATATTTTCGGAAGTTATAGCAGAATTACGCCAAAATTTCGCTTAATTTTTAAATAAATAAAATTCTAATTAAAAATTTGAAAAAATAACCCCCCCGGTGCACATTCCCGGCCTCCAAGATATACACGTGCCAAATTTGGTAGCTGTAGATTGAATGGTCTGGCCTGTAGAGCGCCAACACACACACACACACACACACACACACACACACACACATTGAGCTTTATTATAAGTATAGAAGACATTTAATAGCCATATTTGATACTCCTAGAGGTTTCCTTAACAAATTTATTTTATAAAATAATATATGGCCAACGTTTCTATGTGTTTTGAGTTTAAAATGTGGAATTACTAATTCAAACCGTGCGTCTAATCTAATATCGTATAGAGATACAGGCCAATTAGTCTGTTCTCTCCTAATTAAATATTCTTTCAAGTGGCTAATATTCCATTTTAAAAAAAGAACGATTAATAGTTCATTTCAGTATTGTAAGTATTAACATACGTAAAATGAGCTTAAATATTCCATGAATATGGTGAAATGGGTAGAATAAAGGATGGATCGCCAAATAGAAATATAAACGGTTTCTTTGAATTCAGAAATCATGCAATTATTTCATGCGCAATTTATCAATTTTTCTGTGTTTCACATTTATAAATTTCATCTATATTAGTATAGAGCATAGTTCATTTTCATAGAGTTTATACTATTATCCTTTTCTGGATTCTAAGTTATGAAAAAATGTCCCAAAATTACCAATAAACATTCATTGTTTTCTTTTTAATCGCTCCTGTCACGATCATAAAATATGCGTTCCACTTCCGATAAGGGAATACATATTAGATCATGTATCGTTTTTAATTATAAACGAATATCACGACCTTATGCCAAGCATTG
Organism: Argiope aurantia; assembly: GCA_026543865.1. Taxonomy (NCBI): domain Eukaryota; kingdom Metazoa; phylum Arthropoda; class Arachnida; order Araneae; family Araneidae; genus Argiope; species Argiope aurantia. Next base: position 11,587 of record JAPMOR010016616.1, on the reverse strand, counting down.
ATGGATGCTTATCTTTACAGGCTTATGAGAAAAAAAGTACCGTCCAATGATTAGGACAAGGAAACCTTATCCCATCCGCCTTCTTTCGAAAACTAAGCATAACAAACATTTGATTGCTTCTGTCGTTGAGAACGTTTATGAAGGGAACCAATTTTTGGGGAAAATGAAATTAATTTTAAGGAATGCACTATAACTATTATCAGTTTTGAGAAACTTTATCACATTAGATAAGAATATTTTATTCAACCTCTGACCTACATTACCGGAACCCTCCACGAATAATCATTCCCTCTATATTATCAATAACAAACGAAACGACAGTTTACTTTTCGATCGATACCTTATCCTCTGTAGTATTAATGATGAACGAAGTTCGACTTCTAATCAGAACTGGCGATGAAAACTTATTTAGACCAGTACTGAAGGTTATGTAAATTGGAAACGCTTTGCTATTTGTATTTGGCGACACCAGATAAAAGAATATCAGCTGATAATAATATTCTGCATACAACAAATCAGATTTCACATCTCATCTTACCTTAAAAGTAGCTTATGTAAAATTTCGCTGTAATTGCGAATTGTAGAATTGATACATCGAGAGTTTTAATTGAGAAACATTTCCTCTTTCAATACACATTTCAAACATTCCTTCTTTCAATACGCATAGATTTCTAGGTAACGGAATGAAGAGTAATTTCAAACATTTTAAGCAATCCCTCAATGATTTCTTAGGAGAATTAATTGCTATCTGAAAAATGATTTCACCGGAACATTTATACTTTATTTCAGCAAAGCCTCTTAATTTATACTGATATTCTCTTGAAATAACTTACGTTGTTAAAATATCTTAATTTATAATTCACTTATTCTGAAAATTAAAACAACCTCAAATTAATAGCTCGATGGGTCAATTTATGCAATCCATAGGAAAATTGGAACATTTAAGTACTGCACACAGAGTGCATGTGCTTGTTGTTAACAACTTATACTGCGATTACGCAGTTTACATTATGTGCCAACTTATTGAACAGACATACACACATACACACACAAAAAAAAATCTCTTTATTGTTGAACTTTTGTTCGTTACTCAAAATACTTTATACTAAAACACTTTTTCAGTTTCGAATAAAATACTTGACAGTTGTGAAATATTAAAAGCATGGATTGTGAAAATTCGAAGAGATGTTTTAAATCCAATTTCATAAAAAGTTTAATTTATTAACTTGTTAAAAATGACAGTAAATAATCTAATAAATAGTTTTAATAAAATTAACTAAATACATATTAAATCCCAAAAAAAAATGCTAATATAGCTGTATCAGTCTCCATCTAATAATTTTTATGATCATGGACATAAAAATTAAAATACAAGAAGATATTAAATAAATTTAAATATATGAATATAAAATCATGATTTAAGTTCTTATATACGAATTGATTATAAAAAAAATATAAAGTAAGAAATGTTAAAAAAATAATATATTTAAAAAATATTGTTAATCTATATTATGATTAATATAAAATTATTTCGATCAGCAAAGCAATCGTTCTTACTGTTGCAAGCACCAATGGAACAATGAGGAATAAATTTAAAATTTGAATTAGCGCAAACCCTTTTACGTCTATGATATAAGCATTCAAGTCAGTCTCCTTCGATTCATTTGTTTCAACTTTCTGGTTGTATTCAATTGAGAATACATAAGAAAACTTAATTTCTATCCGCCATTTTGTTTTGTTTTGTTTTGTTTATTACAGTACTTTTTCCACCAATCAGTAATTTTCAAAGCTATAGGTGTGAATACACTCCCTTCAATGTATTTTTACACTGTAATGGTACAAGAACCAACAGACCATGATGCAATAAGAATTTATATATTTCATAATCCTTTAATATGAAAATAAAAAATAAATAAATAAAAGCATTTATCTCACAGGAAGTGCAAACGATTTAATCAGTAATGATTGTGACCCAGTTCAAAACTCGGGAAAGTGTCGTGTTGTGTAACATAGTTTCAAATTATTCAAAACATTTCTCTGACAAAGACGTGTACATGCATACACTCATTCGTTTCCGAAAGTAGCAACTATTATTTTTGGAGGTCAATACTCTGCAGTGAGAAAGAAGGACACTTTTCCTGAAAAATTTTTCCAATATTGATGATCATTTTTGTTTTGAATCGTACCATTTTGTAATGATTTAAAATGATCGCTTCTGATGCAAATATCCGGTTTACAAAGAAAATATCTCCTTCTCTGCTTTTTGCCGCATTCAAATTTTGATTAAATGATATCCAAAAACGTGGGGGATTTCCATTTTTGAAAATGGACATTTTTAGCATTTTTAAATAATTTCATTTACAAAACAAAATATATATATATAAGAAACTGAATTATGTTATATAAATTTACAAAGCTATTTACCACCCTAAGCTATCTAACTTTCATTTTTTTTTTAAATTGCTAATGTAACATTCTAGGGGGTCGGGGAGAGAGAGTAAACTCTGAAAATTGCTGCCTCATTCATTTCTCTTCGCTGACAATCGACCATTCATTCATTTAACCAATCAAATTCAAGATTACTACCTAAAATATGCACTAACAGGTATTGTAGTTGAAAAAGTGAATGATTTCTGAATATAAAGAGCTACTCAATAAACAATTCCTAAAATCTCTACGCAGGTTTTTCAAAAAGGATTTTCTGGATTTTTAAAGTAAAAGTTTTGTGACCTTTTATACTGCATAACAATTTTATGTTTATACAATTATTAAACAAAATATGAGAAAGAAAGAAAAACATTTTTACAAATTCCAGATACGAAACAGTAAAAACATTTTCAAATATACCCATATATAGGCCAAAATCATCCCCAAATTAAATTCTCAGCATGGTATTTCAACAGGAGTTCGTGAAATAAACAAGACAGAGACAGAAAATTCGAAATATACAGAGAAACAAGAAAAAAGCATAATTATTTTCATTAAAAAATATTCATTCTGTTAATACAAAAAAAATTCATAAAGCGATAAGTATATATAACATATTAAGTATTTTAGGTCAACCATTGAAAATTCAAAAAGAAAATCAATAGAAGATATAAAAATAAAAAAAAAATCGTTATAGAGGGGATACATTTTTTAATTTTATTTAAAAAGGGATCCTAAAACCCAAGGAGCACAGAGCAGCTGATTAAACTCAATCTATTATGAGCTTTGCTGTGGTTTGTCACAGATATGTACCATTGCTCAAACTGTCATTGTAAGGAGGGTTCTTACGTTTGCCGATAAGCCACAACTCAAGAATCGTATATCAAGTCAAATTTAATATAAAAGAGTGATTAAAAAGCTCATGAGATGAACGCTACATTTATTTAAAGTTAAATATTAAACTAAACAGTCATTATTATCCAATAAACATAAGCATATCTAACGTACTATCTCAATAGATCAAATGTGTGGAATAAATTCGAATTAGTTATTTCTTTTCTCACTATTGAAGTATATAAAAAAGGGAAAAGGACAGCGCTGACTTCAACGCTGAGGAATCTGAGAAGGGTATTCATCCTAGCAATGAGAAAAAAATCATTGATTTTGGAGTCAATCCTCATTACGTCAAAATACATGGCAAACTTTAAGTACTCATTTCATTTACCATCCAACTTTTTTAAAATTGTGTCCTGGAAAAAAATGCGTTGAAGAATGCACAATGAATTTTAGAAGTAAAGGGTATTACGTGAATCATTCATGTAATTTAAAAATATGAAATAATATATAAAATAAAAACATGTTCGACGCGTGAGCATTGAAATGTTTACAGATATATAGCGAAGTGACAGTATGCATGATGCAAGAAAATAACCATCTCGCTATGAACGAATTATTAGTAATAAAAAAAATATTTGAAGTATTGTATATTTTATATGTTGTGTGGGTATCATTTTATTCTTGTTTTCTAATGCTGAGAGAAAAATTGCTTACATGAAACAGAAATCTGATAAAAAAACCAATCTAAAAAAAACAAAACATTTCTTCTAATAATTCGTTTTAAATAACTATAATACACAAGAAAAATGATTCACTATATTTTGGGTTCAACAACTAAGAATTAAAATCGTTTTGTTCTTTAGTGTCACCCACATACTGAAAACTTTGTGCGTGCCGAAATTCTAAGCATAAATTTATATTTAGACACCTGTCAGCAGTTTCAACTTTGTGGGGAGGATTAAACAATATTAATTGAAAAAAGGGCTGAATGGGTCCTTTATTTCCAGTATTTAATTCAAAAAGGAAATAATGTTCAAATATTCAAGCTTTCACTATTCATAATTTATTGATACAAAACAATTTCTTATTACAGACAAGAAAATAGACTCATCTCATGGACATTATAGACATCATCTATAATATTTTATTGTTGTAAAAAAATCTCAACTACACTGGCAAAGTGCTTTCTATCCATAATGTTCCCGAACACTCAAATCAAACCTAATCACTAAAATCGATTTGAAACAAATAATGATCTCCTAACAGAAAAAAAAAAATGCAATGCCAAATGCGAAATAAAAAAAGGAATAAAAATTGCATACTTCATGCCATGAATCTTTGCTATAACACCGCATAAAAAATAAACGCGAAATTTACATTCCCATGACTAATTTTTCAATCAATTTAAGCATTAATAAAACTAAACTATCTTAGTTGCTAAACGCCAAAGCAGAAGTTGGAATTTTCATGTGATAATAACACAGACCGAAAGGATGGGAATATTTTTAACTCCACCCAGCGTTACAGACGATGACAGATGATTATATATATTGATTATTAATATTTCATGTGGACTGATTACGCTGTCGTTATTTATTAAGAAATTTCTAATATCCAATTTAAAATTAATAACCTTATTGGAAAAGGAACACTACCTTATTATAATAATTATAAAAAACATTTGTTTATCAAAATCAGTTTATTAACATACAAAAGAAAAATGTGCCATTTTCCACATATTGCTGCAGTTTCTTAATTATTCTGTTTTAATAAAGGAAACAATATTTCGCTATGATAAAATCAAAGATTTGTAGTAGCAGAAACAAAGAAGACTGATGTATTCATATCCATATTGCATTATGACCATGAGTAAAGGTAATACTCGTGATTGCATATCCACATACGAGTTGAGGATGAAATCCTTATTCATGCCTCTTCTGTAAGGCCTATAAAGGCATTTCTAAAAGCAGTAATGAATTTACAGAATTACTGCTGCTTTTGTTTCGTTTTTTTAAATAAAAAAAAAGGCTAGTAAAGGTGCCTAGTTACATTCTTAATTCTTTTTTTTTTCTGTTTTATTTTACTATCTATTTAGTTTATCTTAACAGAAGAGCTTAATCTCTTAAAACTTACTTTGAATGAAACTTAAAAAGAAATTGTACAAGTTTTATTTTTTGTCAAACCTTAGGAAAATGAATTAACAAAACGTTCCTTAGTCTTTATGCTATAATACGGGGGTGCAGAAAAATAATATTAAATGGCAATAAAAATTTTTATTAAAATGTTATTTCAATTTTCGATGATGTTCAGATAAAATTTTACTAAGATCAACATTTTACTTGTGGACTGATTTTAAATAATTTTTATTTTTCCCTATCATCATCTCTCCATATTTAGTAAACAATATAAATAAAGAAAATATAACTGAAGTTTTTATTGGTATTTCAATTCTTCTTTATGCTTCCATTTTTAAATAAATTTATATTTGAAATATTGATAGTATACACATTTGCTGTCAGGAATTAAAGATAACTACAAAGTAAAATTGAAAGAAATAATAGAACGAATGATAAATTTCGAAAAATCATAAAGAAAACTGAAGCATAGTGATGCTACAGTGAAATCCTTTCGGATTGATATCCGGAGATCCTGGTCAGCTGAAATTCTCTAAAAATAGAGTTGAACTCCAAATGCTTTAATTAACGTAATTAAATATCCTTTTTTAAAACATATTACACATTACTAAGTAATAATTCAAATCACAGAACTATAAAAATTATTCTGATAATCGACTTGTGCTTGGATTGTCTTCGTAATATGCCGCATTAGATTTGGCATGTAAATATACATGGAATTTGAAAGATTTTAAAATTTATTTTTGATAAAATAAATTTCTTAAGCCATTATTTATTTCTGTGATTGTAGTTTCAGTTTGACAAAATTCACTTCCTGTATTATGACAGAAAGTAACAATTTTTATAGTAATCGTTTGGCTTCATGTGCTTTTATTTAATGGAATCCTTGCAAGAAATTTTCGTTTTAGCAGAGGTATCTTAAGAAGAAAAACTTTGGTTTTATGGTTAGTGTTTAATTGTGCTTTTATATTTCTCTTTAATCCTTTTCAGTTCCTTCATATTCGTCTTTAGTTTTAATGTAAAGTTTATGAAAGAAAATCATAATTCAAACTTTTTAATTTTTAATATATAAAATGTGCTCATGTAATAAGTTTCATTCAGATAAAATAAATAAAAAAAATTAAATTATTCATATTCTACTGATTTTATCACGAAAATTTTAAGATTATTAGCACGATATCATGCTATAATCCCACGATGTTACTTGAAATTCGGAATGCCGCACGATATCGGGGAAACATAGTGACAATATTGTATAGCTTCTTTTCATTATGAAGGAAGTAACCTCTTACATGAATGAACGAATGCTTTAGTTGAAAACTTGTTTCAACGAGATGACTATTGATTGCGTCAGCACAGGCAAGATTTTCAGAAACAACTCTTAGCACGTGCTGCCATCTAGAATTCCCAGGTGTAATGATAAATATCTCTCATATATTTCTTACCTTCTGTTATTTAGTTTTGTATTGCATTATTTCAAAAAATTTGTTTGTATGAAATCTTTAAAGTCAAATATTTTTGCAGCGTACTATGATTTTTATAAGAATTTCGACATGCGTAACTGTCTGAAAACTTAGAATGTTCGCTTAGCCTTTTGAATTTTTTCTAAAATTTTTCACTTGTTTTGAAAGCAAGATCACTAAACCACTTTTTTTTGGTTAATTCACTTGCCACTACATTTTTCTATAATGGAGAATATACTTCAGAATATTTTTATGTATATATTCAGTTATGACTTACTATTCATTGCAGCGATCTATCAAGGGCGTGCGCTGGACAATGTTCCATATTATGCCAAATTGAACAAATGATATCTCTTCTTGATATTCTAAGTATGGAAAAATAAAATAAAGAATTCACCGAAAAACTTCCATCTCGAGATTTTGATGGATCTCTGTGTTTCAAACCTCTCAGAGTCCAGAAAAAAAGTATGACTATCTGTAAACGTAAAAGCTCATAAATGCAAAGAGATAAACCAATGAAATTTTGTTACGTAGCCATAAGAACAAAATTTAAAATTTCTATTTAAATTTGGACGAAACCCGTTTGCGGGATACTTTCAATTTCTCCGTTCATGGACATATATACATGACAGGTCTAAAACTCAAGGTTAGATGAATAAAATTTAGTATGTCCTTTTGTCCTCAGATTTGTAAATCTATATCAATTTTTGGATTTAATTCATAAAAGGGGTGATTTTCTGTCCATTTGTCTATTCATGTGTTCGTGAACATTAAAATTTAAATATACATCAGACTGGATGAATGATATGAGGCATCTGGTTTTGTCAACAAATTGTAGTTATGTATCCAATTTTGGCTCCGAGAACTTGTATTCTATTTTCTGTACTGTGTAATTCAAAATACTTCAAAACAAAATAACTTTAAAATGCTTAATAACAAAAATAACATTATGTTAGTGAACGAGAATCCAAAATGTGTAACGTTATGAATACAGAGGAGAGTTTCTTAAAAACTGAAGGAAAATAAAATCCTAATTCGCCTCTTACAGAATACTTCCTGTGTGAATGGGACTACGCCTACGGAACGCTTACTACATAAATTTATTAAAAATTTGTAAAAAAAAAAATTATCAACTTTTGTAACACATTCTACTGGCAGATCGAATAGAAAAGAACACTTTTCTCAAACGACACATTGCAAGATTTTTGCTCTTTAATTTAAAGCCTTGATTTACAGGAAAGTATTAAATCCTTTATAACATCATGAGGAAGGGATTTTTTAATTTTTTTTAAATATGTGAGAAAGTAAAAGTTATCTTAAAAAGTAATTAAAAAAATATTGTTTATGTTTTGTTGTTCTTACTAGTCTGACAAGCGAATGTGAAAAAGGAAATGCAAGTACATTTCTTTCGTCTCATAAAAAAAATAATAAAGAATACGAAATAATTCATAGCGACAATTTGCAGAAACTGATATTACAATGTCTGATAAATATAGGTTCAGTGACGGATTTTCGCACAGGCATAGGAGGAGATCGCCTCGTGTCTCAAAACCTAGAGAAGCCTCAAAATCTTTTTAACGATCTTCGCAAAAATTTTAATTTTCTACAAATCGGATACTGACGTTTTTAATAATGTTAGAATTAGTAATAATATATCGCAATATTTTTTTAAAAAAAAAAAAAAAAAAAAAAAAAAAAAAAAAAACCGCTTAAAGTTACAAACAACAATTAAATATTTAAGAAAAGAATTTTAATTAATTTTTGTTTAGTTTCCTCTAAATAGAACAGAAGTCCATGATAATTTATACTGCAGGTGGAGAGAGATTGTCTTCTGTTCTAAGACACATCAAAAATGGTTAGCGAAATAGCATGAATCAAAGCACTTAATGAGCTGTCAGTCCGATTTATCAAAATTTACGTAGTACAGGAAATAGATAGTGAAAAATTTACGGATAGGTTCTCTTCATTAAAGACAAGAAAAATTATACTATTAGATGTTTTTCAATATCTGTTTCTTAGTTAGTGAAATTTTTCTTATTTTTCATTAAATTACCATTTCAAAAGTATAATTTTAATGCTACTTAATATTTACATTTATGTCCCTCTAAAATTTGTTTTAATTTTTTTATATAATTTAGATTTATAATTTCTATAGTTACCGCTAGAATTTGGCTATATATACTAATATACACTGGTGTGCAAAAATTAAGGACGAGACGGTTTTTTCAATATAACTTTGTACAAAAACTTTCCAAATCGACACATTTAATATTGTAAGATCCCCAATACGTAAGGACATATGTAATGTAAGCAACATTTACTAAAAGAGAAATCAGAGGGATAAAAAGAAGCTTTATTGAAAAAGTAGCATGGAGCGCAATGCGACTGAAGGCCGAAACATCCCTGTGATGGGTGTCCAGCAAGAAACATCCGGTCTTTAGTAGGGGATATGATCTCCCCTGACTGTTAGGTAGGTTTCACAGCGTCTGCCCATGCTGAGAATGAGGGTGTCAATGAGTTGTTGAGGCATTGCTGCCCATTCGTCTTGCAGCGCCAATCGAAGCTCCCGAATCGTTACTGGTGGTAAGGTACGAGCTGCCAAGCGTCTGCCTAGAAAATCCCATACATGCTCGATGGGATTGGCATCCGGAGATCGTGCCGGCCAATCCATACGTTCAATATCCTTACTCTCTAAGAGCTGTTCGGCAGTTACTGTGCGATGACATGGTGCATTGCCGTCCATGAAAAGGAACTGCGGACCCATAGCGCCTCTAAAAAGACGCACATATGGAAGAAGAATCTCGTTACAATAACGGGTCCCGTTGACTGAACCTGCGTCGAAGATGTGAAGGTCTGTACGACTACCAAGCATGATGCCTCCCCAAACGAGAACACCACGACCTCCATACCTGTCCCTTTCAATGATGTTCGAGGGATGATTGCAGCTTCCCCGCTCTCTCCAGATGAGTATGCGATGAGAATCGCTACTCAGACTGAATCTGCTCTCATCTGTAAAGAGTACTCGTCCCCATTCATTGTCTCTCCAATTCCGGTGTTCCCGGCACCACAGAGAACGCCTTCCCCGATGGGCAGGCGTTAGAGGTACACACCGTATAGGGCGTCTTGCAAACAGACCACCACCGTGCAGTCTTCTGGCCACTGTAAAACGCGATATCGGTCGTCCAGTCGCCTGTGTCGTGTGTCTAGCGATTTCTCCCGCTGTCTGCCGCCTGTTTCTTCTGGCCTGTAAGACAATATACCGGTCATCTGCGGGTGTGGTTCCTCGTGGACAACCACTACTGAACCCCCGGATAGCTGTTCCTGTAGTTTAAAATTGTCTCCAAAGTCGTGAAACGATGCTGTGAGCAATTCCGAACTCTGCAGCCACACTTGTCACACTGCGGCCTTCCTCCAACTTCCCAATGATTCGACCTCGGGTAAAAGCATCCAGGTGTCGTCTAACAGATTGATTATTCGCCATTTCTCGCTGAGGCAGCAACTCGGTGTGATTTTAACTGCTATACGGCTTGCAATCTCTTTGCCAGAAATACTGATCTTACACCGACAACATGCTTTATACTACTCAGACACTCCCCCATTACGTCTACCTGCATATCTGCGCATGTGCTACCGTACATCACCTTACTTAATCTCCTGATTGATCTTTCTGTCTGCTCTGCCTCTTCGTTCAGCTGATATGCTAATTTTTCGACTTCGTCCTTAATTTTTGCACACCAGTGTATTTTATGATATATTTTCTTTTAAATATATTATATTGAAACTCGCTGTTTTGAGTTACAATTTTTATTGTATAATTATATTATATTATTAATGAAAGAATAAGTTGCCCCTTACGAGTAATCAAATGGTAAAACCAACTTGATTTTTGAATGAACGTAGCGAAAGAGGAAAATGCCCCGATGGTTCTAGGACCAGGATTTTGATTTGTCGTGATCATTACTCAGTTTGTTCTAAAAGAACCAGAAAAATTTCCCTTATTCAAAACAATGGCAGATTTCTGATTTGACAGCTACCTAAAGCCAGTGGTCTAGGGGAGCAGTTGCAAGTAAGTCGAACCATAAATGTTATAAGTCTAATAGTCAAATAAATAAATTTATAAAATATACGAATTCCGTGAGTTATGAAATATTAGCACTTTGTCGTTATGTCACTGTTTCATTACCTTCGCTTTGGTATTACAATATTTATAGATATCTAGTGTCTGCTTATTAATACTGTTTACAAACACATATGCGACCCAGCCATGAGCAATAATAAATAAAAACATGCACATTTCCATAAAGTTAATAAAATAAAAAATAGTCTAAAATAAATTTAAATACGCAGATTATGTTGTAATGATTAACTAAATTGACCAGTTATGAAAAGAGAGGCCATATAAAGTAGACTGCTTAGAACCTAAATCTGACATTGATTCAAAAATCATAGAAATGAATCAATTAAAAACTGACATTCCAATTTACCTCTCAATATTCATCAGAGCTTCCTTTCAAAGAATAGCCTAACAACGTTTTAATCACAAAGCATGCTCGGTCCTTGTTTCGGATTTCAAACACGTAAGTTGTAGGGAAATCAACATCTCTTAACATGACTTTTCTAATAATCCTTGGATCAACAGGTTATATCAGCCTTCTAAGAAGCTCTGTACTGAGTATCTTTACTTAATCGAAATCGACAAGAATGCCCTCCTTTAACAGTTCAAAA
>JAPMOR010016611.1:0-16175 GCA_026543865.1 Argiope aurantia | reverse complement strand
AAGATAAATTTTTGATCTTTAACTTCATGTAAAAATCTTTTTTGTGCTGTAATATTTTCGGAAGTTATAGCAGAAACACGTCAAAATTTCGCTTAATTTTTAAATAAATAAAATTCTAGTTAAAAATTCGAAAAAATAACCCCCAGGTGCACATTCCCGGCCTCCAAGGTATACACCTGCCAAATTCGGTAGCTGTAGGTTGAATGGTCTGGTCTGTAGAGCGCCAACACACACACACACACACACACACACACACACACACATTGAGATTTATTATAAGTATAGATATAGATAACAGAAACCAATTTAAATTACTTTGATCTTATAGAAAATATTTAACTTCTAAATAAATTAAAGGGAATCTAAAATGATTTTTTTGAGAGTCTTGACTAAATCTCTTCATTTATTTTCATATGGTAGGGCTTTATAAGAAGCATTGCTTGTATATTCATATATTACTTAATACTTCTTTTTTCATAAAGAAGATTGATTTCAAAAAGTATTTACTATAAATATTTTCACTTTAAAAAGCATTTAATGAATAGACATCGAACACAATATATTGAAATTTCTTTTGGCACACAATATTCTGTGTTCCACTTCCTGACAGAAGTTTAAAAAAATTAAACATAATTAAAAAGAATTAATATAATGTTAATGATTATACCGTCCATATCTTGTTTTGTCTCTAAAATGAATACAACTTTATAAATATTTCAAAAATTTATATATATATATATATATATATAAATTTTTGAATATTTATGTTTTATTGATATATCTTCACTGTTTTCAGATCTTGCATTAATTAATCTAGCAATTTAATTAAATTTTGATTTGGAACTAGTTGTGCCATCATATAGACTATGTATGAAATGCAATGATTTTCGGATTTCATAATATTCTCAAAGTAAATTTCATATTCAAGATTGAATGTTAGTAAATAAATCAATATGGAAAAATTTGTACATTTTAGTTTACTAACAGGAATAGGTTTCTAAAAAAATATGTTTTAATTAAAATTGTTTAAAATAAAACCTTGGCTCCAAAAGTAGACGTTGATTTTCTTTATAAAAAATGTAAATCAAATTCTCTTTTAATAATAATTTCTCTCACGTAATTTCTACTAAATTATGAATGGTAAACAATATTTCAAATTCAATTAGTCATACATTCTCATTTTTTTTAAAGTAATGAAAGATTATTTCAAACCGGGAATATTGTGTTTAGAATTTTAAAATTCTCATGTTGTCATAAATTTAATCTTTCGTTTTGCCTTTTTAAAATGATTCTGTTTGCATTCTCTATGCATTTCCTTCGATAAATTTCGGGTTATAACGAGACACATGAATTTAGTAAGAAAAATTAAAAACACAATATTTTTTTCTTTTTAGAGACCGCGTGTAGACATGTCTTTCTAGAGACAACTGCATAAAATTTTAAAAACTTGAGACTAAATTTAAATATAAAAATCAAAGGCATATACTTTATAACCAAAATTAAATATTATCTTCTCGGAAAGTTTGTCAAAACAGCGCCATGATTACAATCTGTTTTCTAACAGATATTTTTTTTCGTCAAGATTGTAATGACAGCTGTTGTACTTTTCAATATTTGCCTCGCAGAAAAAAATGCTAACTGCTGGCGAGAAATTTTGTCTATGAAGAGATAAATTTAAAACATGAAAATGTGTTGAATAATAGGAAGAAAAAATGTAATGTCACGTAACACAAACTATTTTTTCGAGTAAAAATTAATTCAAAAACATTAAAGTAGGAAAAAAATACTATTCAATGAAATATGCATAATTCTAATATAAAATTAGAATAATATTTGCAAAATTTTAACAGAAAAAGTTTGACGTATCCTTCAATGTATTAAATATAATTTTCCTAAAGATAAAAATTATCTATTTACTTAAAATAAAATAGAAAACCGTATTCGCTTAAACGAAATAGATGAATCTTGTATCAAAAGTTAATTGATTTGCCGTAACTGTCTTTGATGGTAAACTGCAAATCTTACGTTCTTCAAATGAAGCAGGTAATTTTTTGGGTAAAAATGCAATGGATTGAATAAGTTTCATTCAAAGAAGATATAAAAATTATTATATTAAAAGAACAATATCCTTTTTTTATTTCTTGTACGTTTAAATTAAGATTTCCTTGAAATTCCTTGAAATCTGTTCCAATTTAAAAAAGATACAGACAAAAACATTTTTAAGTAATAACATAAGTTTTGATGGCCCAATGTGCAACTTTAGCGTGTAGAAATGTCTAAAATTAGGTGTTATTCGTAGTATCTGGCCACATTTGGAATTAAAATGTCCCTTCAAATTCAGTTTAACTTAACTCGCCGTTAAGATTACTTTTGTCTCATATTAGAAGATAGAGAAATATCTTTTATTTCATGTGTTCGTTATCTTATCTAAAAAGTCTTTATTCTTTAATTTTTATAATATAATATTTTCGAATGTTTATACATTTATTTTTTTTATATACAGTTTCTCCACCAAAGTTCTTCCATCTCACATTGACTTGAGAACGGCGGCAAATATTGTTCTAAACTTGTTTTCTAGATATAGTAAGGTCATTATCGGTCATAGCGCCACCTCGTGACACACAATGGAGTTAACATTCCTATCATGAAAACGGTCCGCAGAAAAAAAATTCAAGTGAATAATTTTACAATTTATTTAGTACGAAAGAAATGAGTCGAGCACAGTAATGCTCAGAGCAAAACGTGTAAAATGCGCTTTTGTTTAGCTGTCAGAAAAGCCTTAACTATAAAACAGAAAAATTACTTATCAGCAAGCAATTTTATTTCCGGCCTGTGCTTGCGGCTAAGTCATTGATTTGACTTTTATTTTTAAAAATGTGATATTTTCATTTATTTTTCGCGTGTTGTTGCGCTACTGATTCGGAAAAATACGAGCGAATAAAAGCATGCGTTACAAATTTTGTCTTTACATAGCTAAAGGCTTTTTTTTCTTACTAAATCAAAGATGTTCTGCAATTTTGTAATTAACTTTTCTTCCAGATTTTATGCTGTTTTCGAGATATACACGCTTTCTCTAGATTACAATCGATATCACCATGATTTATAATCGATATCACCATGTAGCGTACAATCACATTGCTATATCTAGACATCAAGCTTGGTGTAATAATTGTCGATGTTCTCAACTTCATGAGGAGTAAAAAAATATTTGTATTTAATAAAAATATTGCAAAAATTAATTGATAAATGAGTCAGAATTAAGGAAATAAAACAAGTTTGTTTTTTCTATTACTCGCAATAACATTCTCAGGAGCTTAAATACCGATGACGATAGCTAAATGGATTCAAAACAATCGGTAATTGATTCAATGAAAGAACCAGAAATATACTCAAATTGAAAGAAAATTGTATCGTTTAGCAGAAAGTTAACCCTTATTTAGTTTCCGTCAGTTGCCCATTCAGTTATCAATATTTATAATCGAATCATCTGTCCACTCTTTACAACTCAAACTAGTGAAATCACATTTGACACCAATGGATTTAACAATCAACAGGTCTTGTGGGTGGAATTGAGAGGAGTCGAGTTTTAATCATGAAAATTTCTGGCCATGAACCCGAAATCAGATTTTGTGGTCATTGGAGATATCCTGATATGTATAATATGTAGTGTAGTTATAAAAAAAAAAACTGACTCCACTTAATCTTAACTTGGGAAAAAGAAAACTTTAAAAAAAATTTATTTGATGTTACTATCTAAAAAATTATAAATATTTTCTCAGGGATTCAAAAAAATACTATCGATCAAAGAAACGGATAATTTGGCGAAATACGTACTTCATTTAATGTCAAAATCAACGCAGACAAAAGGTTCGTTTTAAAATAATTTATGGAATTTATATGTAAAAATGCGTCATAGTAAAGATTTTGGAAACCATAAAGCACTTTTTTTTAATGATAACTAATTCAAACAATGAGCAACAATAAAATTAAAATTTATTTCTGAGACTTTTTTTCATCTATTTTGCATCAAACTGTCTTAGGATGATAGAAATACATTTAAAAAGAAGTTCATTAAATAAAGATTTATAATGAAGCTTATTCCATCATAAGAGATTCAGTTTAAAATTAATGTTACGTTAAATTTAAATATAATGGCTGAAAATTTCCTCCTAAATAACATTGTACAGATTTAACTAAATTGTTCAAGGTCAGTAAGAGTTATTGGAACAAGTAGGAGAATGTTATTTGAAAATTAGGTATCTGCCGAACTTCCTATCTTAACTGGTATTTGTTCGGCTTAGCAATATTTCCCCGTTGGATTACTCTATACGTCGTATGTGTGCCTAGAGTTAATTGATTGAGGGTTAATTGATAATAGAGGGCTAATTGAAACAAATTGAGGCCGATGATTCCTTCTAAGACTTGTTGATTTTTCCTTATCTTTAAATCAAATTAAATTGAAATTAAATTTGTCAAGATGTTAGATTTTAATTTAAATGCCAGTCGATTGATTTTATTTGAATATTCACATTTAACAAGTTTGATACTCGCTATTTTATTGAATAAAAATATTTCTGACATCTTCCTACGAATTAAATCCATGAATACAGATATTAATTTTAGTCATATATTTATCTTGTTTCTCTTGCACAAACGACTTTGAAGTCATTCTGAATCAAATTTAAATACAAACTCTTTGTAACATTTCAATGCGTATTCAATCCTTCATTTAAAATATAATTTTATAATCCCAAATTGGATCAGAATTTTATATAAAGTATTGGTTTAAACTATAAAAATATTTAGTAGTCACATTATTTTACTTTAAAATACGGTGAATTTTCTTCAAACTTTAGTAAATGATATTTTACAGAAAAACAGAAATGTTAAATTTATCTTATAAAGTTATATGTTATTATGTGATATATGAAATATTCGTGATGTGATTTTTTAAGTGTCCAACACAAAAACCTATTTTAAATTTGCTGAAGAAAAAAACAATGATATTATTTTCATAGATTTTTTAAAAACTTTTAATAATATTTCTCCTTTAGATAAATATATTTTACAATTTGTCTTTTTTTTGAAAACACATGTACTGTATTTAACAAGAAATTAGCATAAGCATGTATTGTGATATATCTTCTGAAAATCTAATCTAATAAGTAAAAAATCCATTCCAAATTAAAAACTGTACATTCAGAAATAAAAAAAATAGTTTTAGTGGAACCCGTTTGTAGAAAATTTAAGTTTAGTGCATAAATATACAAATATAAATGAATATTAAAATTTATAAATACTGAAAGATTATACAGCCATTTGTAAAATATCAAACTTAAATAAACAAATGGAATGTTTAATTCAGAGTCAGCATAGTAAAATTTGTTTTAATGGTAAAGAGGAAAATATTAAGCATGTAACAATGAATTTGATGAAGAAAATAAACTTTCAAAAATATCTTATTCCAATAAAAAATGAAACATTTAACTCTTCTAAAATTATAACAAATCTACCGAAACTGCGACAATTTGCTCTGACAATAAAATATCATTCCAAAAAAGGGCACCTTCAGAAGATTTAAAATGAGGATATGAGTTATATGTAAGCTCCTTGAAGAAAATAATCAATAAATCGATCCAAAATCATTACTGTGCTCTTCATTCCATCTTTTAAGAAATGAGATCGCTCATTTTCGTATTTGAAAGTTAAAAGCAAATGCATTTTAAAACGAAAAATGTGGAAGAAAAACACATTACGAAATAAGCGATCTCATTACGAGCTTCTCTCTTACGAGCTTCAAGTATAACACTCTTCTAACAACATCATGTTATTTCTGGGAAATAATACTGGATATTCGTTCAGCAAATGAGATACGATAAAAAATAGAAGAGTTAGGAGATGTTTAATTACAAAGATGGCAGCTTAAGCGGTTGACTTTGTTTTCTGTTCATTACTGATCTTTTGGAGTCAACGACCGTGTAATTTCGCTTATTTGGAGCCGTACACCTTGTCGCTTGGTTCGTATTATTTTTATTAAATAAATATGCGTTCACTCACAATTCCTATATAAGCTAAATGTATAAAAGTAGAGGTGCTCGAAATTGTGTGATCTCACCCATCTAAAGTGACTGCACCCGATATCGTATCCCACTTTATAACTAACCTCACCACCGATATAGGACAACTTTTGTTTGCAGCATTTGTATATTCAGAGAGAAAAAGTTTTTTTTAATCTACAGAGATTTCTATAATAAGCTGTTAAGCGGGAAGAATGCTCAATATTGATACAGAAATACACCAGGAGCAAGATAGCTAATCCCTTTTTGCCGTAAAAGATATGTTCATTTTTATGCATTTTATAAATGAGGGAAGAATTCGGACACTTGCTACAATTGTTTCGGAACGAATTCCCTCGGGCACCATCACAAGATTTCTTAAGTGAATCGACAGTTTGGGAATTCTTCCCAGTTTAGTGTTAGTAACTACCCTGAAGTGTCTGTATAGACGTTGTCTGGAATTCAATAATTTTTTATAACTCTGCCATGAATCAGTAAACCTCCAAGCATATAAAAGTTAGAGTATGTACACACGCTTTCCTCTTTGTATATATAAACGTACAACCAAAAAGTACCCTGTTTGTACTTTTTCCCTCCGAAAATGGATATTTCGCTTATGAAAGGCTTATAGGTTACTTTTAAATACTTTAGTTAAAAAGCCATTAAAATACAATAGAATACCCATATGTCGAATTTCCATCTGCAGAAAAATCTCCATATGACGAACATTTTATCAGAAATCTCGAATTTTCAATAAGAGAAAACAATTTTGCATACAAAATATGGTATTAAAATATCGGATTTAAATTTTAACATAAAATGTTACAAGGAGGCTCAAATGAAAAGATAAAAACTACACTGTGGGTATAAACGAAGACTTTATTTAAAGTATACACCATAGGCTTGAGCACAACGAACCCATTGATAAACGAGACGAAAGATTCCTTGTTCCCAGAATCTCTGTGGTCGTGACGAGACCCAGTCCTTCACAGCGTCCTTGAATTCTCCATCCGAGTTGAAGCGCTGCCCTTTCAGATGTTTTTTCAGAACCATTAACTCCGATGTGTACTGTGAGACACGCAGGTTCCATAAAGAACAAAAGACCGGGGCTACTCATGAAGGGTGTGGTTCTGATCCATCATAACGAGCGTCCACACGTCTCCAGGGTCACACACGTGGAAATGGTCAAATTCAAGTGGGAACAGTTCGACCATCCGCGCTCGGACATGTCTCCCTGTCATTTCCATGTATTTGGTCCACTTGTACATACATATGTAGTTTAAAAGAACCACAGATTTCATTCATAAGTAGGAAAATAAATGACAAAAACATTTTTTTTCGTCGACTCTTAGCGCTATAGAATTTCTTAGAAGATCAGATGTAGTAAATATTGAGTAGTAAGATGAGATGTAATGAGACATGAGTAAGTAATGAATACTTGCAAGGGAGACTAGTGTTTTTTAATATCCTACTCTGAATCTTTATTTTTTTCTTATCTGGTGCAATATTTTTTTATGTAAATACAGTTTAATTTCAGCTTTCTTATAATGACTATTAAACAAAAATTGATAAAAGAGATAAAGAAATTCGGCCTAACAAAATCCATAGAAAAAAACAGTATTAAAAATATAAAAGTTTGAAATTATGTGGTATAATTATTTTTGAAAAATTTATATTTAAAACTTTAAAAAAAATTCACTTAATAGTTTAATTTTTAAGATTTCTTTAACTTTGGAAAAACTATGCAAGATACTATATTTTTAGAAAAAACGATTGAAAGATTTTAGTATATGCTTATATAAACTGAAACTTCTATATTCGAAATTTTTATTTATCAATTATTCTCCCAATTATTTCCAAGCAGGGACTCCTTATTAATAATCTGTTTGGCACAGCATAACCTTTTCTGGATCTTGTGCCATTAAAACCGACAAACCAAACCAAACCAACTATTTTCAGTTTCAATATACAAAGGGTCGGTTATATTTTATCTCTTAATAATGACTATGTGTTGGAGAAAATCTTGATTGGTCCGTTTCAAAGGTATACAGTCATTGTTTTTATATAATCACATTTATATTAATATGTTATCACGAAGAACGTCTTTTCTCTTGAAACTGACAATTGTACCTATCTCTATATTAATGATTCAAATTAAATGTAGCAATTTATTTAGAATTCTTATAGAAAATTTGTGCGTGCAACTTTGTACATTCCTTGCCATTGTAAGAATGATGTATTATCCCTTGATTACCATTCATTAGTACCTTTCTTACAGTATTATGAATAAATGTTTGAGTTTAAACATTTCGTTATTATTTGGGACGAATAATTTATACTGTATAAAATTCGTTTTCATGAATTATCATTAAGAAAAAAAAATGTAATATTTTTTGCTGAAAATAAAATTTAGGACGATCCATTCTGTATTATACAGGATCACAATAATTCTTTTTCTATCTATTAATAGCAAATTCATTTAATAGCAGCAGTTTCCTAAAAATAATTATTTAAAGAATGTAATATTCTTAATGACCTCAATTCTCGTGGGATTTAATATCTCAAGATATGGATAACTATTTTCAGCAATAAATGCCAATCTTACTATATGGAAGCATTAAATATTCGTTTAAATGAACCAACTATACTACTGATAAAAGACCATCTGGATTCAAAATATGTATACATGTTGTTTCATTATTGCGACAATTATCTGCTTTCAAACGCAATTTTTAGACTGTATCGATGAAAATTTCGTTCATTCTATATTTGTGTAGAATAAAAATATACTTAGTTTACCAAGAATTAAACTTTTTAGCGAGATAAAAGAAGTTGACCTTTGTAAGAAATTAATTGTTGAAAACAAATGTAAACGTATACTTGTTTTATTTCATATTTTATTGAAGTACATAAATTGTTTATGTGCCTCATAAATTCCTTTTAAAGAATTTCTTCTGTTTAATACTACAACGAAATCAAGATTAACTCCATTATGCAGTGACTTAATATGCTTCTTAACATCTAGAGATACTTTATAAGTAATTCTTATAATAAACTCTTGCCTAGACTATAAATCTTTCAAATTTAATTAAAAGGAAAAATGGTCTACCGCTTTATCTGAATTCGCTTGTCAGAGACACGGGAGTCAGGATAATCTAATACTATGCCAATCACAAGAATATGACTTAAGAGAGAAGCGATTAGCCAAGACAATTATAAGAACTTCTTCTGCTCTTTATAAACTTTCCATCATTACCTTAATTATTGGATTAATGGTGAAAATCTTAATAAACGAAGAAAATTGTTTTGTATATATTTATTACATAGGAAAAAAAATGAATTGTTTCTTCATAAAACAATATTTTTTAAATTTGTTTTTAGATACGAAGAGCTAATTGAAAAGAAGTCTAACAGAAGAATTTAAGGATTTTCTTTGATAATATGGCATGAAAAATCTATCTATTACTTATAATAAAGCTCAATGTGCGTGTGTGTCTGTGTGCGTTGGCGTTCTACAGGCCAGACCGCTTTCCATATACAGCTACCAAATTTGGCACGTGTATATCTTAGAGGCCTGTAAAGAGTACATCGGAGAGTTTTTTTGAATTTTTAATTTGAATTTAAATTAATAAAAAACGAAACGAAATAGGGGATTATAGATCACTTCATCGACCGCTTCAAAGCAGCCAATCATTCCCCAGAGTTTCTCAAGAGTAATTGGCCTTGATTGTGTAAATGATGATTGTTCTAATATTGTAATATTCGAAACTTAGTGAATCGGTCAGATTTAAAAGCAGAAAATAGAAATGTTTATTTATTTATTTAGAAGTGGGAGAGTCAATAATATTTTGCAGGATATGATTCCTTAGGAACATAGGACTGTTTAAGATTTAACTTCTTAATTTTTGATATTTATTTCTGAACGAAAAAAAATATTTTTTTAACAGAGTTTATAGTCTTTTAAAAATAAAAATAAATACTGATTTTTTCATTGAATCTGTGAAAATTTTGAGGAATTATTGTTTGAGATATTATAAATTATGACAATTATTCTTTGGTGCACCTACACTTCAACTCCGAATGACTCTGCTTTCAGTTCTCATATTTTTTAAGACATGCTAGGATTCATTAAAATATGTCTTCATATTATAGTTTTATTATTTCCACTTTAATTTAAAATTGAATTTTACGGGCTTAATAGAAAATTAGAGATAAACGCGTAGTACAATGAACAGAATGGCTTAAGGAATGCATAATAGTATAAGTGAATAATATGACTTACAAAATTTAAAACTTTGTTTTGAAATATTACCTTTGGGTAACTTTGTTTATGTAATAGTGTAAAAATGATAGAATAAAACGACTACCACAGAAAGATGTTGGTAAGGTTTTGTTAATATTTTCTTTATAAATGTACCAAATAATTGTGATGCATTTCTTTGAATAAACATTTAAATTACAGAGAAAGATAGCGTTTATTTTAATATAAAGACAATTTATAAAAAAGAACCGTTTATAAAACTACTGTAGCTAGGAATGAACAAGAAGAATAGAGTAGTTTGATTTTGCAACATAAATTTCTGTTCAATTCAAAGTTCTCTGTAAATTATCGAATCATTGTCATATGTCATTCAAAGAACTGTAAATATAGAATAATTTTCCTTGTATGATGTTAAAAAATAAGTTATTTATGCATTTATCTTCGACCTAGACTTTATATTGGATGTAGATATTGACAATGACAAGTTTCAAAAGTATGTTTTACTGTAAAAAATAATATTCTTTATACTTACGACTTGCGATTAATTTTTTCATAATTTTCGGTGATAAATCACCTTATGAATGATGATCAAATTCAGTATAGATCATCTATATTAATGGGAATCCAAATCCAATTAGGTTTCAGGATTAATTGGCAAAACTTTGAAACATTTGAGTTTTCAGTTTTCATTACATTGGAATATATTTCTTTTTTTGGAAAAACTGCTGATAATTGAGAAATGATTTTAGAATTCGTAAGGTGGTTTAAAGGTTAAGGCGTATTTCAAATCATATTACAGAATTTTTTCAGTAAAAGATATTTCAACTGCTGTTTCAAAATTCAATTTTCCTCATTAAATAAACATGCCTCAATTTAAGTATAGCTAAATGATTTAGAAAATGATTGATCAAGAATTTAAATAAAGTATTTTTATTCCATTATTTCTGTTAATTTTTTTGATGATTAAGGAAATATTTTTCTCAGTAAATTACTATTAAGTTAATAGTAAATAAAGCAAATTCAGAATTTATAATCAATAATTTCTTATTTTATTTTTTAAATGTTTCTTGTAGTCTTAGTGGTTGGATCGTTATTTGGTGGAATGCTTTAAGCTATCTAATTTTTTTTTCGTAGCAATAAAAACGATATTAAATCAAAAAAGAGAGAGCATTTAAAATGAATTACAAAAATAAAATCAAAAAGATAAAGGTGCTGTAAAAATAGCTATAAAAATTTAAACAAAACCAACATATTAACGAGTCTTAGGAAAATATTATTTTTATGAAATCACTAAACATTGATGACTATGAGCCATAATTATCCACAAAACGACTTGTAAAAGTTAAATAAAGAAAGATTGAGTTGAGAAATGCTCCTTTTTTTAGTATAAAGCAAATAAATTCTCATATAGTAGATATGAAACTTTTGGAATGTTTTGTAATAAAGTTTCATTTAAAGTTTCTTTCTTACATTCTCTTATAAGAACTATACAGAAAGTACTGTAATCGTAAAGAAAAAAAAATTGAAATCGAGATTTTAATGGATCTTTGCGTTTTAGATCTCCTCTAGTTCGAAAAACATACTTTTAGCATCATGTATCACGATGTAGTAAACACGATAGCACAACACACACTTTGAGCTTAGACAGATGAAATTTTTTTTGACTTTTGAACAAACTTCTAAATTTATATGAAATTTTGAACAAAGGAAGTCCAGCTGTCTGGTTGTTCAAAGACAATTGAGCTCGATAACTACAAAATGCAAAGAGCTGAATAGGATTTGACACTCAGGTTTAATAACTGAAATGTAAATATTTATCAAAATTTGAGCCAAATCGGTCAAACGCTTGTCCGCCTGTTGATTTGCAATTTCACATGCTTTTAAACGTAATAATTCATGAAAACAATTTATTAAATAATTGATAATGATGATAAATATTATTTTGAGACTGTGACTATAGTACCTTCTTCACTTTTATTTATAGCTGAATGGGGAAAATCGCCCAAAATAGCTATCTGCACAATAGATTTAGTTAAAAAACTTAGAATTTGAGACCAAATATCTGTATTTCGTATTACTGTTAACCACTGTCATACAAGATATTCAGTGTCTTACCGCAAATATCCAAAATTTTAAGCGGAGGAAGTTTAATAAGACATTTATCAGAGAAAATGTGGCACATTTTTCAAGGAAATATTTTCTCGTACTCAAGGTTTTCTTCATCTTTTATGCAAAGCACTTTTTCATTTTCATACAAAGCCCTTTTCAACCGAAAACTGTTTATCATTAAATAATTCCGACTAAAGACACTGTTTAATCTCAATGTTTTAAACATTCGGGAGTTTAATACTTAAACCGAAAAAATACTTTAACTTTCTTCTATACGAAGTGTACAAAGTGACGAGAATGAAATAGTTCGAAAATTCAAAATCGAAATTCTGATGACTCACCACATTCCAGTCTTCTCAGAGACAGAGAACCATATATTTGGAATTATGTTATCTAATCTATTTGTCTGTCTGGGAACACATGATAATTCAAAACCACTTTGAGTTTGACGGATTATATTTCATATATGGTCTGTACTCAATATTTGTGAATTTCTTACAAATTCACAGCGAAATCCATTCTGAGACGGTCTATTCATCCATCATGCAGATTATAAGTTAGGATAATTACAAAACTAGGAGAATTAAATGCGTAAAATATAGTACACAGATTCATTCTTTAAAGTATAGATACATATAAAACTTAAAACCAAATGCGGCAAAAGGGTTCAAGGATATAGAAAGATTATACTTTTTTCAAACTCTGTACTTTGAAACCATAATGACTTAAATAAATAAGTTCTGATATGTCATCCTGTGATTGCAATTGCAGTTCTGTGTCAAGTTTCTGTTTCACAAGTAGGCAAAAAAAAAATGTTAAAAATACACACTTGATTTTCTGTTACCTGAGTTGCCAAAGATAGCACTTTAAATTAACTAAAAATGCGAAATTCACAGCAAATATCAATTTTTTTAAATTATAGTTAGACAATTGCAAAATGTAAATATAAAAGTACCGGTAGACGAATATCATACATTAATACAATCAATTTTTATGAATGAATAAAAAATTTGAGCACTCGTAGCGTTCACTGACATTCTCAGGATACACATTTTTCTGTAAAGGGTGTGGATTAACGCCTTTATTAGAGAGTATGTGAGACAGTCTTGAGGAGAATTGATTCCATTGATTGAAAATATATCTTCCCTTAATACATCTAGTCGTCTAAATCATAAAAAGTAACTGAACAAAATAAAAGTAAAAATATTAATAAGGTCATACCCAGAAGCTGTAAATTTATACCAAACTTAGTAATATCATATATTTGTTTCCCTTTGAAAACTATAGAAAATAATCTTTTTCTGCAAGATAACTCTTAAATCAAAAACTCTCTGAAAGTTTCCATGTGAACTTCATTATCAAAATATGTTTCGATGAAAATAAATAAAATATTTCTACGATGTGATTTGAATGAACTCGAGATGTGAGCGAAAAAAGGAATTTTAAATGAAAAACGAGGAGTTTTGATCTATTTGGAAGAGCGATGCAGATAGATTTTCTACAAGCAGGAAAATTAATATGTAAGGAAATTTAACTCTCGCGATGAATTTATTTTTAATTTTTAAGTTTTTTCAAAGCAAATTCTGATAGCAAAATATTGTGGATCTTAAATATCCTAGATTAGCAGCATATCTGTTTTATGTGAAATGAAATATAAAAATTTAACATACAAAACATTCAAAAGAAAATTAATAGGATATCAATAACGTCAAATATTACTTAAAGAGTAAAAATATCAATGCTATTTTAACTAATCATTCATTCTATACATGTGGATTATGCATAAAAATCACATTTATTGAGAAACTAACAATGAAAAACGTTCAATGAGAAACTTTATGGCAGGTAATCTTCCGAAAAACTGACTTTAAATGTTCTGAAACATTTTAATAATTTTAGATAAAAACTTTTTAACATGTTCATAATTGTAACTAAAAATATTTTTATGTTTTCTTTCAATTTTTGCCTAACATTAGTCATGATTGTTGTTGGAAAATGAAAAAAACTTTTTCCAAAATAATTATATTAAAGGCAATGTTTTTATTGCTGAAAAAAGTAGTTTTTAATATTCATTTCAGTTTAATTACTTTTATACTTTAATATATTTCAAAATCATTTTAAGTTATATTCCTTTCTAATTCATATTTAACTAAAAGATATTATACAATCTTTATTACAGAATCAGTCTTTTTAGCCAAAAAATTAGAGGAAAAATCAAATGTCACTTTTTAATTAAATTTATTTATATTATATGAGGAATTTTGTAACTTTCAAACAAAGAGAACTCATTAATTCCGTTTTTGTTTTATATTTCAAATGAAGGTTAATTATTTTAGAAGTATATCATCGAAATAGATTTTCTAATAATCTTCAAAAAGGAAAATTGAATGAAAAAGTAATCTCGATTCCCTTTTTAAAGTTATTAAATATATAGATGTAAAAATTGCTGTGTTTGAACCATTTCTTTTATTATTGTTTTTCATTGCGTTAAAAAGTATCTTAATGATTTTAACTAGTAATAAATTCTTTTTTTTTTTTAATTATGAATTTAGAATTTGTCACTTTTTTAAGTTAAGTTTGAGACATTAACAAGACTGAAGTAATTTGCCTAAACTATTTTAACGATTATTCGTAAACAAGATGAATAAGTACACGGTACGATTTTCGATTTTTATTAAGTTTAATTCACTTGTCTTTTCTGAAAAATTAGATATATAGCCTGTTATGCAAAAGAAAATTTTGGCATCTAGATAAAACACAACTTAGAATATTTTTTCAAAACCACTGACTTTTAATACAAAATATAATATCACTATTAAAGCAAAATTGATTTCGTATTTTCCCTTTTATCTAATGATTATGAAACCGACATTTTTCTGAATGTTTGCATAAATAAACTGGAAAGAAAATATTTACTTCTTTAGTTATAGGCATAAAATATATATTGGCCATTAGTTAAATTTCCCAAACAGTATAATATGTTTTCAGGTGAAATTTTAAAAACATTAAATATGAATGGATTTCGAACTCGCCCATATAATGCGTTTATATTGTATCATTTATATTATATTATCAATTTCAGATTAGGATACATAAGTGGAAATATAGATTTCATTTCTATAATATGTTTTAGTTGCTTTTTATTTTTCCTAGAAAGTGATTTCCGGACAGTAATTTCAGTTTCAAAGTATGAATGGCGGTTTATTAGGAAGAAGCAATTTTATTTTGTTTCATTTTTCTGAATAAAGAAAATCTAGTTTAATTATGATATTTAAATGATCATATGAATAGCATTGAAGCATGATTTTAGAGAAGAGAAACTTTAAATGAAAAAAATAGTAAATGAATAAATACTTATTTTTTCGAAAAAAAATATTTTTTATCTTTTATCAGCGTAACTTTACTTAACCAAAAAAGTTGTGTAAAAACTGTATCAGTGTATCAAAAACAAATATCACAAATCCAGCTATCTGGGAAAATATCATATGCATAAAACATAATTATAAATGCTATGAGTAAATTATAGTTGCAATCATATGTGTGTGTGCGCGCGCGCGCGTGTGTGTGTGTGCGCGCACACACACATATGATTGCAACTCCATTTTATTTCCTGGTCCTTTATATCTTTTTCCTTCAGCTCCCAACAATTCGCAAATTTTTAATCCTAATTACAATGTCTTTCTTTTTATGATGCATTTATAATTTTTTATTAAAAGTTTCTTCTGTTTAATTTTAAAATTTTCTTTAAA
>JAPMOR010016603.1:2618-13928 GCA_026543865.1 Argiope aurantia | reverse complement strand
ATTAACCAACAGCTATCTTTACTAAATAGTGAAGAAAACGTGTATATATGTGTGTGTATTCTGCTTTACAGGCAAGATCAATTGACCAAAAGCTGCCAAACTCAACACAAATTACTTTGGAGGAATGTGTATATTATGAGTACTTGAAATTTTAATAAATATTTAAGCGAATTTTTTGCGCTATTTTGTGATAATTTTCGAAAATAATACAACATAGGGATGAATATTACATCATTTAAAAATTTAAAACTATCTTTTCAAAGAAATCAATTTTTTGCCTATAATTTTTTTTCATTTTTAATTAATATAAAATATTCTAATCGCATTTATCTAAATTTATTTCAGTCATCGTTAGCTAGTGAAATTTAAATCGTTTTTAAAGTTCTTGTTAAAATTTTGCCATGGCTTTTTTTCCTTTTGCAGATGATCAAAACATAAAAATTCAGCATATTTTTCAATGTTGAAAATCTTTCAAAATAAAACATGATTTTAATAAAAATTTTGAAATTTCAAGTAATACTTAAAAAAATTTGAATCAAGTAATACTTACAATATATTTTTTTTGAAAGTGCGCCTCTTTTCAAATACTGTTGCACCCTTTTGTGATATAATTGGATTTATAAAGATATAGACAGCGTGATTTTTGAAAATAATACGAGTCGTAACACTATCAATATTTAAAATGTTTTATTCTAGACGCCATTAAGAAGTTATACAAAATATTTAACAGAAATAATTAACATGCATTTATTTTAACGAAGCAAATGTTCATGAAAGGTGATTAACTTTGAATAACTGTACATATATATCATTAATTTTACTTTTAAATACCAGCGTAAAATCTGAATTATCAAAATTTATTATTCTTAAGTGTTTTTTATTCTTAAATAAATTTTTCTTTATGCTAACTATTGATAATTTGGTTAAAAGAAACTTATAAATTATTACACATGATGAACTTATTTAATTTAATAACATTTACTCACACTATGATCATAAACATTTTAGTTAGTATAGATCGTCAGAAAAAACAACTGAAGAATTTTGCATCTATTCTACCCTTATGGAAGTTAAAAGGCTTTGAGTTATTTTTAAAAATTTAATCAGCAAGTAATCAGTAAAATAAACAGCAGAATTTATGTGTTATCCTTATTTTCTGGTTTAAAACTAATTATAATTTAACATCCTATTTAAAGATCCCCTGCCTGCCAGCTATTCGCGACAGATCAATTACCTATCCCTATATAGACCCATTTTTATTTTCTCATACATGAAGTTTAGAGAAAGTATCATAATCGTGAAATATATAGATTAAAATTAACAGAAATTCTTAAAGTTATAGAAATACTAAAAAGAATTTTATTCAAAATAAATTTTATTTAATTACATTATAAATTTATTTTTGTGAAACTTCATGGAAACGGGTATAAATTTATCTCTATTTTAGTAAGGTGCTTAATTTCATCATGAATAAAATAGAAATGTCAACGATAAAGACTATGTTATACAAAAATTGGAGGTAAGAATAACTAGATTAGCATTAGATAAGGCAAGAATAAGGAATTATGAAATAACTCAGGGAAAAGTATTGTTACTGCAATTTTTTCTCAGAAATAGTTTCTTCGATGAATTGTATTCACATGTTACTCAAAAAAATCTATTTTTATAATGTGCCTAGGTTTGCATTAAACATAGGCAATGAAAAAATAAATATAAGGAAACATGTTTGACTCTAATAAGATGAATATTTAAGAAAATGCAAGAAAGAAAGAAAATGCAAAAAACGGCATGATATCTTCTATACTTGGGCATATCTAATATTTCTTTAAATATATATTTTATATACAATAATAATCGGGCATAAAGTAAAATATTTGAATTTATAAGATTAGTTAGACTGACATCTTATCTTCTCAAAGAAACGACCTTCAGTTAATTGACATGTTGTTCAGAAATTTTTTATAATGTCCTAAGTTTGTATTTAAGATGAGCAATTAAGAGAAAGATATTTGCACATTGAGAAGGGGAAAATGCAAAATCGCTGTCTTTTCGACCCAAGGCAAATGTAATATCTAGTAATAATAATATTTAGGCATATCTAATATTTCTTTAAATCTCTTTTTTTATATGCAGCACACACCGAGGCATAAAATAAAATAGTTGATTGCAGATTGTATGAATAGTAACAACACTATAATTGTATTCTAAGTCTCCATCTATTAGGAATATGCTAACTGTTAGACAAACACTACGATTCTCTGATATTGCACCATTCTCTTTTTGTATTTCTTAAGGAAGAATTAAAAAAGTTTTATATTCAAGAAAAATATGTGATATATTTTAGCTTTGTTAGCTAAATTTCACTACTTTACCATATAATCAATATTTACAATCAACAACTATCAATATCTTTTTTAATTATTATATTACGATATCTTATTACCTATTACAGTAAGACCAGAAAAGAGTTTTTTTTTTATTTATTACGAACTAACAACATTCTGTAACTCGAAATTTTTTGTCTTTATCACCTATTATATCAAGAAGAATTTTTATCCATTAAAACCTGAAAATTTAGTCTATTAGTCAAAAACAAAATGCATCCAAATAGATAAAAAGCAAATGATCACATATTAAAACTGTTATCTGGAAGATGCATTTGTAAGTATTTAGATATATGATTAACTCTATAGTGCGTGACTTTTTATTTAAAAAAAATTGTTTTGAAAAACTGCATATAATTCAAGAAAATTATTAAAAAAATTTTTAAGTATTTTTTCCGAGAAATTAAAAAAAATGTGCCGAAGGATTATTTTATAAATTAAACAATATTCCAATAATACAAGTCATATAAAAAATTTTCAATAAAAATAAAATTCCCTTTTTAACAATATATTTTCTACGAAGCAAAAAAAATGATAGTATTTTTAATGGTATGATTATTCATACAACAACCATCCTAGTATTTTTCCAAATTACCAGTTCAAATTTAATTATAATCTAGCAGACCTTTCCCGCAAATTTTTATTAAAAAACATCTGGGAAAAGGATTTCTAAACATTTAATTTTACCCTTTCAAACAGTTATGTGAAATTTATAAATGGAAATAAACACATATGATGCATTGAAGAGTTAACATCAATGCATTGAATTTTTGGAGAATAATCATTTACTGCCTTTGAATAATTTTTAGTGAATTTTTAAAAGCATTCCGTTATAAATAAATTTAATAAAAACAGTCCTTCAAACACATTTTCGTTAACTACCGATTTAGAATTTTTATTTTATTTTGATTATTAGACATTCTTTATTTATAGTGTGTATAGTAATATTATTACTAATATACTGAAACTAATTACTAATATTATTAAATACAGAACATCTTTATTCTATAATTCTTAACAGGTTGTTTAACATCTATGGTATCAAAATTTTAATAATTTTATTATTTAAATTAAATCTACTAATTA
This sequence comes from Argiope aurantia, assembly GCA_026543865.1. NCBI lineage: Eukaryota > Metazoa > Arthropoda > Arachnida > Araneae > Araneidae > Argiope > Argiope aurantia. Next base: position 10,458 of record JAPMOR010016603.1, on the reverse strand, counting down.
TAATTAATTCATCACAATGTGAATTAATTATTATTAAAATCGCACACGTTTCAAAATTTTCAAAATATTTCCTCAATAAGAAGTGAGAATAAAATTTATTTTAAAATTACAACCTTATAAATTTATAACAAATAAAGCGAAATAAATCTGTGAAAGTATTTAAAATGTATTCATTACAAAAAGCCAGTGAACTATGCTTCTAGCAACAGCGAGAAAGTATTAAGCCTCTAGTATTGTCTTACTTGTACATAATTGATCTATTACCGATATATAGATAAAAATTTGAATCCCTAGTTCTTCAGTCTCATATTTGAAAGTGCAAATAGTACAACTGTTCTTTTTCTGTGCAACGTATATATATTATAATATTATTAATCATCATTTATCATGACCTTCCGCCATGTAATTTCACCTTATAGAATATCAAATACATTTTATATCATATTGTTTTCTATCAAATAATGAATTAAATTGTGAACCTTCTTTAACAATAAAATGTCATGTTTTAAATTGACTCTCTTGTCATATTTACATTTGATGATAGTCGAAACTAAATGCTTTTATTTCCATTTCAGCTATCAAGTCTCGAGAAATAATTTCCTTTTTTTTCATTTCAGAAGTGCTGAAGATCCATTATTAAGGACTGCCAGCATTTTACCATTATCTTAATGTTCTTGAAGAGCTATGAAATAATGTATCCAGAGGAGCTGGAATACTAAACGTATTTTTGGCGTCAATATCCCTTCCAGCCATTAATAAATACAGAAGCTAGTTTCTTAGACAGTTTGAGCACAACATTTTTTTTTTACCTCGTTTGTTTCCTGAAACACAAAAGCCAGAATTGACTGTTGAAACGACATTGAATGAAGCTGTATTTAGATGAACATAAGAATATAATTTTAATTGAAAAGTATTGAATAGAAATGATCTATAGGAATTTTGAATTGCATAGAAAGAGCTGTTCTTTTTTCTATATAATTGGGATACAATTTAGACAAAATATCTTCTTATTTTATATGTACAAATACTGAAAGATCTTTGAATAGCAATTGGCAAAATTCATAAAATTTAGAAAACCCACACACACAAATATAGTTCTAAATGTAGTTCCACAATTAGCTGAAAAAACACAGTTATATATGTGCAGTTGTTAAGAAGAGAAAACCCTCGATGCAGCCTCATAGAAATTAAAAGCCCCAGTAAAGCCTATACATACCTCAAACTTTATTAATAGATTTGAAAAGAGCAAAAGCAAAGCAGATGTACAGACGTTCCACATGCTGATAGATCTAGTCCAAAATTATTCACACATCTGTAATTTTGATGGAAAAAGCATAAGTTAAATTTCATTCATTTAACGAAACAGATAGAGTCCAAATAGAAATTCGAAAGAAATCGATAATTTTCAGCGGGAAAAATCACACAACAAATATAATTCCAAAACAAGTTTGTTTTGTTGTCAAAAAAAGTCTAGAAATTTTTTAATTCGACATTACTTTGTATTCAAAATTAATTCTTAAATTATGGTGCTGAGAATAATAATGAAATTTAAATTTATAATTTAAGGATTTAAGGTATTAAACGCTTTTATTATTTTTTTTCATATTTTTGACGGTAGAATTTTGTAATCGATTCACTATGTTTCTTATGCACTATACTTCTGAAATTTTATGTTTGTTTGTGAATTCGAAGAAGTTATGCAATTCCTGTTCTTTGGAATCTATTTAACACCTAAGCGATTAATTAAATTGGGTTTTTATGTTATTCTAATTGCTCCAAATGGTAAGGAATTTAAGAAAATATATCTTAATTCCGTATTCATAATACTGAAATCTAAAGTGAAGTCTAAAATTAGAAAAAAAATCAAATGAAATGATTTTTCTTTTCAAAACTCTTATAACGGCTCTTTTTAAAAGATTTTAAAAAAATATTTATAAATGCGTTAATTTGAATTACTGCGCTTTTGCTAATTGTGTTTAGCTAACTTCAGTGCCTTATTTTTAAATCAAGTGGAACTATCTAAGTATTCAATGAAAGCATTTCAAACTTCATAATTATTTGAATCAAATGCGAACTGTAACTATATTCCATTAAATATTCAACCTGTAACATTTCATGAAATCTACAAACTTAGCCAACTATCTCAATCCTTAAAATTATTTGTTTTAAAATTGATACATGACTTGACTTAATGCTACTGAACTTACTTTCGCTAATGGACTTATTGTACTTCTATGTTCTTTCCGGGTGTAACAAATATTCCTCTAATGGGTAATCCATATTTATTGTGAGTGAATGAAATATTAGGACCAAGGTTGCGTATAAACAACATACATTCTTTGCGCTCTTTTTAGGCTCCGTATCTCTAATGCAGGCTCTCCATTGGATGAATACTCGGCATTCTTAAGTTACTTTTAAGTTATACAGCGAAACTGGAGATCACGGAGTAAAATAACAATACTTATTTTTCTAGTTTTTCATAAAGAACATTTTTAGGTATATATAAACATTGCTCTACGAAGTACAATGAAAGCACTTCCTAAATATTCTGCTTACGAAATGCTTCATTTTGTACAAGCAATATTATTACCTTGGATATAATATTTAATAGTTATCCTTTTTTTTAGAAAAGCCATTAATGAATTAAATGTAATGCTTTTCAAATAACTCAGTCTATTTTTTTCCATATTATATGTTAATTTCTAAACTTTTTAATAAAGATATAATAATTTTATATATTTTACTTAATTTCCAAAGTTAAATAATTATTATATTATTTTATTTTCAGAATAAAATTTCTTAGAGGTTATTTTTATCGAAATGTTATTTGGTTTTACGAATTTAGAATTTCGTGAATTTATTGAAGGAATAACAACCATCAAATATCAGGTAAGGGGTTTAAAATATAAGGAAGAAAAAACTTGCAAAAAGTGTATTATATTTTTGTTACATGATTGCAAAAACCTCTTAGCATGATCATATCCAATAAGTAATATTCATATTCATATTACCCGAAATGCAGATTTTAATTCCGAATAAATTTTATTGTTTGCATAATGTAACTAAGGGGTAGCAAGGAAAAAATATCAAAGAAAAATAACACCTTTTTTCAAATCAAATTAAGCATAAATTACTTTATTTTTGAAATTCAAACAGGATTTTTTAAAATTAAAATATGAGCTAAAATGTGAGCCCATAACGTATATCAAGAACCTTTTATATAAATTTATCATCAAATGATTTAATAAAATATTTAGATTTAGACTTTATAAATAGAAATGAGTGCATGATTTATAGAAAATTGAATATAAAATTGACCTCTTTTCATTAAAAATTCAAATTTTGTTAAAATGTCTAATCTTTTTAAGATATAATTCATTTAAAATTTTCTGAAAACTTTCTTTTCATAAAATAAGTTAGCCAAAATTAAAGAAAATCTTTACAAAAAATTTTTCCTATATAATACTTCTTATGTAATAAATATTAGTTTCAAATGTTCTGAACTTAACCAGCTAGGAATTTATTTTAAAATTGCCTCCATACTCAAATCTAAGCCATTCTTAAAAAAAGAAATTAATAATATTTAGATTACAAATGTAGGGATGCAATATTTTTATGTGTAGATAATTTTAAATGTTCTATTTACAGAATATTTGTTTGAATTTTCCAAATTCAACTTCTCTCACTAGTCTTTTCCTTTATTCAACTAGTCCACTTCTAGATAATTTCCCTATTTAATCTACCAGAACTGTATTTTAATATTGTTTGATTGCACAGGACGAAGATATTCGTACGTAGTGGGACTAATATCATCATCAGTGGAAGAAAATATTACAATACAGAAAATACGCATTCTCCATATAAAAGGTGAACTAGTGGCTTCCATAATGAAAGAGTGATTAGTTTAACCTTTATCCAATAATAAAGTAAATAGTTAATTTATCCTTTATTTACTGATAGTACTTATAAGTCACGTCAGTTTCCTCATTGTACTGCTTTAATTAAACACTTTGAAACCCATTGAGACTTTGAAGTCCACCTCCATGAAGTTCGTTATTCAATTGTTGGATGATAACACAGCATTATTTCTCGTTGGAAACTTGCTAAGGATAAGTATATAAATTAATGGAAGGACAATAGAAATAGATGACTAGAAGTATTAATATCTTTTACGTATCTTTAGAGGTATAAAATACTTATTTGATTTGCATTTTGGTAAGTTATAATTTTGGTCTCTGTTTTTCTATATTTTTTTCCTATTATATACAAAATATTTTTTTAATTGTTTTTTAACTCGGTTTTTTTTTACATTTTTTTTTATTAAAATTTTCAAATGCAACCAAATAATGTAATTATTTTTGCAGAAATAGTGCGTTGTCACACTTCGAAATCCCAAATTATTTTCCATGTAATGAATGACTTTAATATTTTGGGCTATAGAATGCTATAGACTGTTAATTCCATTTAAAATAAGTATTTTAAAGAAGTAAGCATAAATTTTAAATCTTCTCATAAAATATGAAAATAAATGGTTAACTATTATATCGCCTACTATAAATTATTATTATTATGAATTAACAGATAGAAAGAAGATGATCATGCTTTTCTTCAGTGTAAAGAATAAAATTATACCACACAAATTCAATTGAGCATTTTAAACTACTTTTCTTTATCTTTCTGTATTACATAAACACAGTTAGAGAAGCATATATACTTTCATATACTTTATTAGATTTATTAAAAATGCACATTTACCATTATAATAATTCCTTTTGTGTACTTTTTATAAAATTATAAAGCCACAGAAATAATTATTTGAATTGCAACGTATTGTTACGAAATTTTCTTTACCGGGGTTCGTTTGGATAGTGGTAGTGATATGGTGTGGAGAACGATCAATCAGCAGACGGTAGTAGAAAAAAAACAACGACGTTTATTTACACGAAGGCACACAGGACAGCACAAAAACGATAACTATATACAGCATAGAGACGACTATCTTCAGTCGAGACGTGTAGCATACAACAACATACACAGCAGCATACAACCAGAATCTACTGCAGACAGTAGCGCACAGCTCAGTTCAGCACGAGCTTGACTCCGTCGCTGCTCACCGTCGCTTACGACTCCTCCGCTCCGTCTTCGGTCTACTCCGTCGTCTCCTTCCGACTGGACATGGTCGTCTCCCAACTCGGACTTGACTCATAGTTGAGATAGGGATTACGGTTCATTGGGGCCGCAGGCCCCACCATCCGTAAATCTAACAGGTGAAAACTTTAGGGTGATGGAACTGACCTTATTAATTACAGTGCATCAAGAATGGGTTAATTTTGATTTGAAGTAAAATTTTTCTTGAGTGTAGAGAAAAAGAGAATAAAAGAAAAGTTAAATTATGAATGGAAAGGGAGAAGGGATAATGCAAACACGAAAGTTACACATTGTTAACATTACTGAAAATGGGAAAGAGTTCCATTAGAATTGCTAGTTTATCAAGATGATTGTTAGCATTTCTGAGTTGCTTAGCGATTTTGCGAATGTCACAACCATCAAAGAGAGTTCTGAATTCATTAATCACATATTTTATATCCTCAAGCTCTGTGACATTATCTTTGGGGAAGTAAACTGTTTCCTGAGCATTGATTGCTTTATTTTTATCAGGCATTTTATTTGGGTGGGGATGATCATCTAGGGGTGATTCATTACTTGCGGCATTTGCATATGAGATGCTAGGGTTGACATAACTGCTTTTGGTAAGAGTTTTATTAGTTCTTTTTGGTTTGGGGAATTTCTCGCATCCGCGGTAAGAGGCGTAATGTTCTTTGCCGCAATTAATGCAGACAGGTTTTTCCGGGGGTGTGATGCATTGATCTTTGTGGTGGTTGCCGCCGCATTTAATGCATCTCGATTTCATTTGGCAGGACGCAGCACTATGATGCCAATAGTTACAGTTATAGCATTGAATGCTACCTGTTTTTCTGACAAATTTTTCAACTTTTATTTTAAGATAGAGTAGGGAATTAAGCTTCCAGATACTTTTATTGATATCAATATTCGGCAATGTAATCTGAAAGAGGGGGAGTGGTTCTTTGGTTTTTTAGCGGGTTAATTGAGCAACTTTATCAATTTTAAAATTGCATTCATTTTCTAAGGCTTCTTTAATAACTTGGGTTGAGATGTTGTTAGGAAGACCTCTAATAACAATTTTAATAGGACGACTGGATCTGGGCGTTATGACGAAAAAGTCAAGATTGTTATCTTTGAGGAATTTCGTTAGCTTACGGTGTTCATCATCATTATTAACAAATAATTTGATATACGGACCGCCCAGTTTACTCTCAACTGGAAGACAATTGTCATTTATCAGTTTTAGATCATCAATGAAATTCTCATTTCTTTTAAGCATTATCGGGGGAGGCCTGAGTGTTAAGACATTAATTACATCATTCTCCTCATCAGGATTGAGGTTATCTAGGTTTTGGTAAGTATTATCACTTAGGATTGAATCATTATCAGTAGCCTGAGTTTTAGGATTAATCTTAGCAGTTAATCTTTTGGGAGGGAATAAAAATTCCTCATTATCAGGATTTTTGGTTTTTATATTATCTTTTGATTTTAAATTTTTATTTGCATTTGGGAGAGTTTTATTACTCTTAACGCCAGCAGAGTCAGTTCTGAGTCTTTTGGTTTTACTTAAGTTAGTCTGATTTTGGGGGGTGTGATGCCTGCAATTAATTAAAGGACAAGAACCAAGGTCACTCACCCTTTTTTGATAGTCCTCGATCCGCTGCTTGAAGCCATTTGCAATCCGCATAAGGCCCTCAACTTCAATTTTAAGTGGTAACAGGGAATAAACCTCCTCCAGGTGTTTTTTCGCTGTTGTGATGACTTCAGAACATTTTCTTAGCTCCTGACAGATGGCGCTAGGATCAGCATGTGGGACTGGTGGAAAAGTCTCGGCCGAATAAATCGGTGATGTATCCATTGGCGGGACTCGTCGTCTCTCTCTCGGACTTCTTGACTTCACTCGGACTTCGGACTTCTCGGACTTGAGAAAACTGCGTCGCACTCTACCGATCTAGCCACCGAGCCTCGTCGGACTTCACTCGGACTTCTCGGACTTACTCGGACTTCTCGGACTTGACTCTCTGGCAGCCGCAGCCCCTTTTATAGGTCTCAGGAGGCGGGGCTAGAAGCCTCTCAACCAATCAGGAACGTTCGAGGCGTATCTCGGTTCCTACTGGACGGATCGGGAAAATTCTCGAAGTTTCGGGTATAATCTATTTTTGCGCCAAAGTCGCCAAATTCGTCGCCAAGTTTGTCGCCAAGCTCCGGGACCCCCGACGCGCTAGTCCCATTCAGATGACTGTAAAACTTTCTTTCTATTGATGGAATAAACTATGCTGGTAAGCCGAATTGCAGGTTTGTAACAGTATCTTTTAGGATTGAACTAGTTAGTTACATAACCGCGTGTATTAATAATATTTAAATCAAAACTTGAAATCCAAATTTCTGATTTAATTAAAATAGCATTATAAACTTATTCTCTAATTTTTTAAAAAGAATATTACTTTGTTGCTTGATTTACGTTTCTTATACATATAATACTAATAAAAGGCATGGAAATCCTCTTTTGTCTCAATTGTAAGACAAACACCTACCTTACGCTCTTGGAAGAAAAGCGCAGTTACTTTTAATTATTAAAGACATATAGTAGATATAGACATATAAGATAAAGAAAAAGGTAATTTTTATATCCCCTTCGTCATCCATTACTTAGCAATTATTTATATTGTAATCCTCTATTTAGCAATTCTCCACTTATTTTGCAATCCTCTATTTA
>JAPMOR010016597.1:0-11429 GCA_026543865.1 Argiope aurantia | reverse complement strand
TACAGTTTTAGCAAATGAATTATAAATTAAAAACCTTTAGTTTTTTCGTAGATATATTTTTATAAATGTTCCTCTCATTTTAAGGATATTTACTAAAAGAAATAGAAAAAAAAAAGAAAAAAGAAAAAGAATGCCATAAGAAAAGAATTCCAAAAAGGTGATATTTAACATTTAATTTTTGTAGTTCCCGTAAGGTCTGTCAGCTGCTTTTGTAGAAATTTTTGCTCGAATCTCGTAGTAGTAAAATAAATTTGGCTCAGATTCAAATAAAATTATTTTTGTTCGTTCTCTTGCTGAATAAGACACATTTAAGAATTGTACTTTAAACATTTATTCTTAAAAAACACCTTGAAATGCTATCAAATTCTTCACAGCCATCTACATCATTCTTATTATTTAGAAAAAAAATGGAAATGTGTTTATTTTTTAATAGAATATTTTATATTTCCTCTCGTAAAAATTAGTTAAATATGCTAATTTAGTTTAAGATAGCATTTATACTCAAAACATTCTTTGATGTGAATTTTTATTTATTTTGAAAGCATTTTTTATGCAAAATGTTTTGCGCTTGCAGCTATCAATTTAAACTGTTTAAAAGTTTAAAATTTCCGGAGAAAAAACTCGTATAATAATTACGCCCGCTGCTTTAAGGAGAAATATAAATGTATCAAATTGCAATAAGTATACAAATTCCAAATATTTTCTATTTTTTCTTTAAAAGAAATAACTAATTCTCGAAATAAAGGTTTTTATCAAATTTATTTATTGTCCCCTTTGAATTCATATAATTTTAATGATCCTATTTATTATTTAATTATATTTATTTTTTTTCCTAATTACATTTCCAATCCTAATATAAATTTATAGTGACGAATAAAGTACGAAGCATTTTTTATCGACCTTTCCTATAACATTCTCAGTTCATGCTTAAAGACAGTTTTTTTTTTTTGTAATTTAAATTAAAAAAACCAAAATAATACCAATTATATTATACCAGCAATGACAAAGACCTAATCAATACAGGTATATTATCATATGCGATATTCCTACTGTTAACTACTCTTTTTCTCAACTAATGTAAATAATGCTGTAATGAATGTGATATCTGTGGAAATAATTTTTTTCGGCTCTTGGTATTCTATATGATTTGACGATAAATAAAAATGTTTGTTTATAATTTGTCAAAATTGATAATTTGACAAATTATTGATATTGTAAATACTGTTGTGTTTCAATCATCTAATCATAAAAAAAAAAATAAGGAAGAAAGTGTGCATTGCCAAGTAGGATTTTATCACTGCTAATTTATTATGCGTTTTCAATCCAGAAAGAGAGCTTATGCCTGAATGTGTTGAACATATTTATGCAGTCCGTGTTATCTATTATGATATGAAGATGAACATAATTCATTGGTGTTTAAGAAAGCTGCAATACTTCGACAGATTTCATGAAAAAAAATGGAAAGAAATGCAAAACTACTGCTTGCATTAACATCTGTAACTATGAAGCTAATGTTGATGTCGAATACATAAGCGTACACTTTTGTGAGGGCAGAGCTGGGAAAGGAATAGATTTTCTAAAAGTAGTGACAAAATCTGTTTCTCGTATGCTTGCACCCTCGCGAATTTCTTTGTAAATATTTATTACTTGAGAACTCTGACAAATTCAAACAATAAAAATGCATAACCATCATCATTTAGATGATGGAAGGAGGTGACAAAACATGGGGAATTTAGGAGCAGGATAATCTCAAGCTAACATTCATTAAGACTTCAATATGACGCCTAACGAGTGTCTAATTTATGGAAACAGTTTGAGGCTATATAATCTATAGAAAAAAAAGCTTGAGGAAGATCATGCAAGCGATACGACAGTCGCAGAATATCAGGATTTGTCCATTTCGTTGAGGATAAAGGCATGCCAAAGTTTCTCAATTCTCTCATGATTTCTATGTGGTCACAGAAAACCAAGTTTCAAGGGTTTGTTTAATCTATAGGATTTGCAAGAAGATCCATTGTTTGCACCCGTCTCACTTCTGCAAGAGTTCTGCGAATCTGTGAAAACACTAAAAACTTATCTGGTCGACGATTTTCTAGATAGAATATTTTTGCCTCATTGCCTTATTAATTTACCGGATTGGCCAAACATATCCCCAGAGCGCAATCCTACAGAACTTTTCTGGGACATTCAAGGAAATCTTTCAATTCACCTTCCAGAACAATTCAGAACTTAAAAACAGGATGAATGATATAAATTGCCATAAGAATCATTAAATCTCCTTATTTTCATCATGAAAACACGGTGCCGTGTCTGAATATTTATAAAAGATTAATATATCTCTTACTAACTCATTTTTTGTTCGATTCTGTAGCAATTGTTTCATATATTTTGAGCCTGAAAAATATTTCATCACGATTATGCGTGTGTATTGTAATTGTTGATTGGTTATTTTTGTATTGTATCAACTTATGTTCAAATTATATTGCAATAAAATTATAAAATTTCCAGTGTTTTGGAGATGATTGGCCAAATATGAAAATGATCTTAAACTTGGAATGAAATTCATTCTTTTGTTTGAAAATTTGTGTATTGTCAGTTTCATAAATGCCACAGTCACCCTCGATATACAGCTTCCATCGCTTATCAAAAATAAGGAGATGAATATAATAAATTAAGTTCTCCCACTTGTGCTTCTTTATAACATCCAAAGAACTTTTGAGAAAAACAAAATTAAATCAATAAATAAAAATTTTAGAAAATTTCCAAAAAAAGTTACATTATAAATACTGAATCATTTAATAAACAATAATCGAAACCAAATGATATAACACTCGGCAAAAGTTTAAACATTATGGAATCTAATCAATATATACATGCAAAATTCGAAAAGTAACATTTTACATATTTACTCAAATAAGCTGAGTAAATAAAAATTTTATTTGAGTTTCTAAATTTGTTGCCTGAATTAGATTAAATTCCAAAGTAATAATTTAAATTTTGGAACAAATGTTATATGCTAATGGAACAAGAGTATACTTTTATTGAATTTGGTAAATTATCTTATAGAGTGATTAATTGTAGCATGTTTTGTATTAACCGAGACAGAAGTGAGGACAAGAAAAAATTAAAGGTAAAAGCATCAGATATCAAATATCTTCCATTAAAATATATTTATTGTAAATGTATTCACATGTATAAACTGTCTTTCTCCTTAAGAAATTAAATGGAATATATTCACAATGAATTATTATTCTCATTTATTAGCTGGCGTTTATATCTAAAAGTAACAATTTAAAAATTTCCAAAATTGTAGAATTCTTTGAAAACTTGCTCAAACTCCGGTGTATAAAATATATTATTAGACATTTAATTTACAATGTAATGTATGTTATGGGAAGGAAGTAAAGGATTATTAGAATACTGAATTGAAATTTCTGTAAATTTAATTATAAGTAATTATTTAATTTGCAATAAATATTTGATTTGCGTGATAATGTTTTATAAATTCCCATTATAATTTATTTTTACGTTATTTAATTTAAAATAGTTATATTTCCTGATTATTTATATAAAATGCCCATTATAAATCAAATTCACTGTGGTTTAGTAAACATGTCTGTATGCAAGTTCCACAGCTCCTAAACTATTGAGCCGATTTTAGTCCATCTTTGTACATTCATTCTTTAGAAAAAGAGAAAAAATATCAATTGAATATCTAAGCAGAAATGGATATATTTTATCAAGAAAATGTACAAGACAAAGAAAAATACAAATATTCTAAAAAGTTTATGTTAAACACAGACGGAAATGTTTTCACTGAATATCATTTAAAATGATGGATATATAAATTGTCTAAATGAAATTTGAAAGTGAAAAATTGTATTCGCCTTTCAAATTGATTAAAAATTAGTATGTTTCAATCTTTTAAAATTATTTTATTTTGAAAGATATATTTTATATGTTTATTCTGTGAATACTATTCATTTCATCTTTTATTTTTCTTAATTTTGCTTTCGATCCTCTGTTCACTGGTCACTTTTAAAAATAATGGTTATTAGAGTCACAATTAAATTAATAAACTTTTCAAAGACCAAATCAACCTATTTTCAGCTGATTGAAGTTTCTATGTCTTAGTAACTACAGAAATGAGAATATTAATAATTTTATGAAAAAATTGATCATATCATACGAGGTGGTTACAACAAATAAATTGTACCAAAATTAATCATTATCATTAAAAGGATTATGTACCAACTCCTGAAAGTGAAAAGAAGATTAATAATATTCTTGATAATTTTTTAATGAAACAGGGATACTGGTGCTTCAAATTCTTTTTATTAAAACCTAAACTATGACTAAATGTCGAAATGCTGATGAATCATTAATAAATCAGATAAATAATATACAATATTAATTTTATTCAATACACTAAATGAATTCTTAATGATCTATTAATTTATATTTTAATAAATAATCAAAATAATCCATAAATCAACCAGCATACCAAACTAATATTATATATATATATATATTGCACAAAAACATAAAACTCAAAAAGTTTGCTATTTAAAATGTTAATGAAAATAAATTCAAACATATTGACCTGTTTCCTTAAAATGCAACTCTACTGACATAGGAATCGAAGCATTATTAATTGAAAAAGCAAATAATATATGTTATAAATGCCATTATTATCTTATTTTAAAGAATCTTTACCATTCATTACTACTATACTTGATCCTTTTCTTTCAGCAGTAAGTTGTTTAAGTATTATTCGTTGTTTTTTTATAACCATTTTCATAAGAGACGTTTACCTTTCTTCTCAGAATCTCTTAGATAGATAGATTAGGAATATCTTCAGGCTAAAATTATTTTCAAACCTTCTTCAGGAAACTTATTTTTATGAGATACTGAAAATTATTTAAAGTAGTTGAACAATGAAGTTATTTCCAGAAAACATAAATATATCTCTGAATTATGTATGTAAGAATTCTGGGAATTCTATTAATTTATAGTTATAATTTAATCTTAAGGCATTATTTTTTGAATTCTTATTAATTATTTACATCATGATGCTGTTATTTATCTTAAGGTAGGTCAATGTTCATAATCAAATATTGCCGTAATATTGAATGCATTTTTATTTAATATTCTTTATTTTCAAATAATTTTCTTTTTGAACTTGTTTGAATTTAGCTTTTCTGCTCATTATTTTAGAAATTGTATTTTAGTATTTTTTTTGATAAATATATACAGTAATGAAAATTTGCGTATTTAAGTATTATTTTCTCAAATTCTAAATTATTTCTAAAAATCTTTTTTGAAAACCCTTGAAATTAATATACAATACATATTCTATATTTCAATTTGGTATGAAAATTTCAGAATATGTTTTATATTTCTTGAAGATTATGATGAGCAATCTGTTCATTAAAAATATTTTACAAATGATTTAATGCTTCATGATATAAAAAAAATTAAAACTTTTATGTTATTTACCAATTGAAAAAAACAAAAGTTTTTTTTTTCCTAATGAAAGCTAATATGTTTCTTAACTGATTTCCAAAACTTTCAACAAAAATTTATAAACAGGAAAATTTTTGCTTTGTACCACTTTTTAACCAAAAGAAATTAAAATTTTTCCGGTAATCAAAACATTTTTGAATTTTTAAATGATGTATTTCTGAATAATATGGATATTTTTTTAAATCTAGTTTATGCAAAAATTCGAAACTCTAGGTATTCTATAACATTCATAAAAAATATCCCGAATGTTGCCACATAACTTAATATATCTCTTATCAATAAAAAATTCTCATATGCTAAAATTTATCGACAAAAAAACCTAAAAGCTACTCATATATTAAGGCACAAAGAAATTATTCTCTCTTCTCATAGAAAATAAATTGTATTATTGAAGCTATAAGAACATACAATAAATATTAATGCTTAGTGAAACTCATATATACTCAAATAAAATGAAAAGATGAAAGAATTTTTTTATTAATTAATTTGTTGAATAGATTATACAAGCAAACAAATATGATTCTCAGTAATATAACTAGAATTTATCATCAGTTTATGGAATTTTAAAAAAAAGATGTACCAAACGATTTTTAAAAGAATCTTGATTGCAAATATCTATTTTTGAATTCAATTCTCATTATAAAAACTTTGATTTCGTATAATTTAAAAAAGTAAAACATTACATATTTTTAGAATAAAATGGAAACATTTTGAATTTTTTTTGATTAAAATCGCATATAAAAGCCCAGGAACCTGAAAATGAAATGTAAATATTGAAACATTTTATACAAAAGTAATATTTTTAATTGCTTTTTTATAACTACATATACATTTTTGAAAAATGAGATATAGTGAAGTAACGCATAAAATAGAATTATACTAGTTAAATAAATTAATAATTATAAATATGCTAGTATAAAAAAATATAAATTTTATTGCAGTTTACAAGAAAGTACAAAAAAAACTATAGAAAAACAGTATGTTTATAAAAGATAAAAATATTTAGGTAATCAAAATAAATTATTCTAACTAATCAATGCTGGTACTAATTAAAGATGAATTCACATCTGAATGGCGATTTAATGCATTGGAAAATGAATATTTTGTCAATAAATTAATATTTGATGCAAATATCCAAAATAAAAAAAAACTTATAAGCATGATTGTATCAACAGAAAATTAATTTTTTTCAAAGCAAATATTTTATCATATGTAAGGAAATAAACTTATGTAAAATATGTAATCAATCATTTAAAAGAACTTGTGTAAAAAAATGTTGTCTTATATTTTTAAAAAATTGCTATTTGCATGAAAATGATCAAAAATAAATTTTAAGAGGAATAAATTCTTGTTATTTATAAAATAGATAGTGTAGATTTTTTTTCATCAAATTTATATTGAGATTAATTAAGTTTTTAAATAATAAAAAGATGCCAGAGCATCTTCAAAGTACATTTTACCAAAATTGTAAAACAATTTTAAAAATATGCTTTGAAAGTCTAGATAGATACAGTGGCTCCCAAAAGTGTTCGTACACTAAAACAATTTGCAGAAATTGTGTTCTATACTTCTTAATAAAGCATTTTATAAGTTAGTTTTTTTAATTAGCATCTTTAAATAGTTCTTAATAAAACTGAACAAATATTTTTATAAAAAATCAAGTAGTATTGTTCTAAAAAATAAACAAATAAAAAATGTCACAAAATTAGAACACAAAAGTCTTCGTACATCCAAACATTATTCATTTAAATTCATCATAAAAATATCTTTTGTGGCTTATTTTTCTTCTAATTGAAAAATACACTAAAATCGTTTGATTCCAGTATTTAATATCACAATTATTTATTCTATTTACTTTATTCTTAGATATGACGCGCATTCGTAAAGAAACGAGTTTAGACGTACGAAAATTAATTATGTTTCATTTTAAAGCTGGAAAATCAATTAGAGGCATTGCAACTATAACTAATATACCTCATTCAACGGTGCAAAGCATAATAAAACATTACAGAGAGGGAAAAGGGATTGCAAACAAGCCTCGTAATGGTCGCCCTCAAATTCTGTCAGCTAGAAATCAAAGAAATATTGTGAGTAAATTTCTAAAAAATCCACGTCTGAGTGCAATAAAGTTTACTTCACAATATAATGAATCAAATGGAACTTCTATTTCCTGTGAAACTATTCGTAGAATTCTTCGGAAGCTGGTATACATGGCCACTCAGCACGAAGAAAATTCTTTGTAAGTCAGAAGAACAGAATTGCTAGGCTTAAATTTGCTAAATCTATGATAAACCAGCCAGAGAGCTATTGGAATCGTGTGTTATTTGCAGATGAAAGTAAGTTTAACATCTTTGGGTCGGATAGGAGAATCATTGTATAGAGAAAAAAAAAACAAAAAAAAAACGAAGAACTTAATCCCAAGAATTTAGTTGGAACAGTAAAACATGGCGGCGGAGGTGTCATGATTAGGGGGTGTATGTCAGCGGCTGGAGTAGGCAATTTAGTATTCATTGATGGTATGATGGATCATAGAGTTTATATAAATATTCTCAATAATAATTTAAAAGTGGCAGCACAAAAATTGGGCATTTTAAACAACTTTGTGTATTACCAAGACAACGATATTAAACACACGACCATGAATGTTCGTCTTTTTTGCCTCTATCATTGCCCTCAAACCCTTAAAACACCAGCTCAATCACCGGATTTAAACCCTATAGAACATATTTGGAAAGAATTAGAGGTGCGAATAAGAAGTCACAACATTAAATCGAAAATTCAACTGAAAGCAGTAATGATCGAAGAATGGAACAAGATCGGTGCAGAAGTAACCGACCGTTTAGTTAAATCTATGCCCAAACGTTTAAAAGCTGTTATAAAGAATAAAGGATATCCTACTAAATACCAAACATTTATAAAAATTTAGAAAATTTCATATTTAGTGATGTTTTTTTAAAGTGTATGATCACTTTTGTGTCATATTTTAGTGCAATTTTATTTATTGTCATTTTTAAAAAATTAATTTGCATAGTAATTAAAATTTATTCTTCACTGCTTTATTAAGAACTGTAAAAATATGCTATGAAAAAATTTTCATGCAAAAATAAGAATATATAATGGTAAATATTGAGATTTTTAGTTGACTCTTGTTGGTGTACGAACACTTTTGGGAGCCACTGTATATATTTATAAGTTTAAAAGCAAATCCAACGATATTCTCAATATGAAATTTGGAAACGAATGAATTTTAATTCAGTTTTTTTTTTATTTTCCATCTAATTATTACCTTAAATATTTAAAAAAAATGTTTAAATAAAATAATGAAATATTCTAACTCAGTGGACTAAAAAATATTCATCGCGTTTTTAATAAAATCAATAGATAATTTTAACAAAATTGCTGTAACCTCTGAATAAAATGAAGAATGCCAGCAATCTCAATAAATCGGAAACAAGTGCAATTTTCAGGACATGTATCAATTGAATTTGACAAACTGCTCAGTATCTTAGAAATAAGGATATCAATTAGTAACTGTTGTAGCATTTATAATTTAATTGTACTGCGTTTATAAATGGACAACGTTTTGCAAATTCATTATCAATACCCTGATACAATTGTCAAAGAATTAAAATTATTATGTAGAATAAATGAAATTGTCTGAGTTAAATAGCTAATAATTAGTATTTAATTGATCTTTTGAACATGTCTGAGGTTCATTTAAGTCTTTTATCATTGCCAAATCACTGTTATATTTTATTCTCGTTTCCCTTTTAGGACATGTTCGGCAAAGAATAATTGATCCTAATTCTTTCTCCAACAAACTTTCGCCAAACAGCCTAGACATTAAGAGAAAAGTATTTTATTTTCTCATACCATACTGAATATAGTTAAAAATTGTATTCAGCCTTAAACTAACAATCAATGAATCAATATTTATCTTTTATTAATAACAGCTCGATTTATATATGGATGAATATGCCGTGCACTGTCAACTATTAAATTCTTACGATAGATTAATAAGGAATTTATTACGTTGAACTTCCAATTAATGGAAATTCCATGAAACAGCTAGTCTCCATCATTTATATTAATAATAAACGATGGAGTTTGGAAATATTAAATATTTCAACTATATATTATATTAAAGGGAATCATATTAATATGGGATAATTATGCCATGTGCAATGCTATAGATTATAATTCTAAAGAAAATTATAAATAATTATTACTGGAATTAAAAATATAAACATTTTACTGCTACTTTTTTTTACCTATGATGCATAAAGAGTATATAGAACTTCATGTTCATACAAAAGTTTTGGCGTGCATTAAGAAAAAAAAAACGTTTTTGCAATAGATTCACTAAATAGAAGTACTAAAAAAATTCGTCGATAGGATATCATTGCTTGAGAATTAAATAAACGAAAATTTTATGCCAAGTAAAGAATAATTCTTACATTTTCTAACATGTAATTTCATAGCACGACAACAGGACTGAATGAATATTAAAAATGAAGTGTGTACTATTTCAAAAGACAAGTTATTTGGACACTTTTAATTTCATCAATGTTCTCTTTATGTTGATAAGAAATCTTGCTTATCATTAATTATACTTTTTATATTGCTTATGACATTCATTTCACTCCATATGACTTTGGTGTTGGACCATAAAGAACTTTTATTATCTTAAAACTATGTTATATATTGTACATATTGTATTATTCTCCTTCATTGCATCTCTTTCCATAGTTCTCCTTCTAATAGTCATCACTCATGTTTCCTATCCTATGTTCTATTACAAAAGTTTGTCGTTAACTTCCACGATCACTTCTAAGCAATTGTCATTGAAATTTTGGATCACCCTGTAAAATGTACATTCACCGTGAACTTTTGTGAATCTCGAACCATTATTTTAATTTATGTCGTATTGGCTCTCAAGTACGCTTGCTAATTAAACGCGCTCGAGTAAGCTCGAGGAGTCTATCGATATCTACTGATAACCAAGTTTAAATACAAATTACATCTTTCTAAGATAACTGCATACTTTTATTTTTAACGTTTCTATTCTCTGTGAAGGCAATTTAAGTTCCTTTTAGAAAAATTGAATTTATATATAAAAGAAAAGTTTAAAAAATTTTATAGCTCACAAACGGTTTTAACCCTTTTATGTTTAGCGTATATAAGCTTCAATCAGGTCTCATTTTTTAATATTTTTTGTACTGAAATTTTCGGTAAATACTTCAAGATTCTTCATTCACTGGGTCAGTCATTTAAAATTCTGAAGGTATTATATATATATGTAATGATATTTTAAACTCTGGTTTCAATTCTAATTAATTTACAAAGTTTTATCTTAATTTATCCCATAGTAAGTTCCTTCTCTTATTTCGTGATCCAATTCCACTTTCTCTACTTAATCAATTCAAGAGAAGCTTTATAAAATTGCTGAATCGGCTAAACGCCGACACATTCTCACGCTCCGTGTGAAGGTCTAGAAAAATGTCCAATAAGCACATTCTTTTTTAAAGATCCCAGTTTTTCCCATACTTGTGATTGACATGCGTCAGAAATCCCTATCAGAATCTTAATAATATATTAGCACTGTAAAAAAATATTTTTACTATTCATATCTCATGTTATATAAGACGAGGGATAATTTATTTCGCACTTCTTCCCGACTTCTGCTTTTGCAACGGGCTGTGGCGGGCGTGCCTTGTCCGCGCCTTCTTGTAAATAATCATGCCTGCCTCCCAAGAGGGAATAAATCGAATTTAAAAATGCCAAGTCTCTTCATTGATTGTCACACCTGCATTTTGCTTCACATAAAATAATGCTCGCTCACTCACTCACTCACTCACTCACTCACTCACACACACACACACACACACACACACACACACACA
>JAPMOR010016595.1:0-18827 GCA_026543865.1 Argiope aurantia | reverse complement strand
TATATATTAATGGCGAAATACTTGATAGAATTGGTTAAACTTTGTGCTTAACCTCAAAGATTCCGAGAAATCTGTTCTTAATTAATATAACGCAACTTCAGTAGCCTCTCCCCCCAAAATTTTTTCATACAATTTTCACAAAATCGGTTTCATTTTGTTGTAGTTAAATGTAAACTGTTCAGAAATTTAAATTTTTAAAACATTTTTCTTGTTCAGAAATTTAAAGTTTTAAATTAATTTTTTTTAATTACCAGTTTTTTAAATGGCTTTTTCTGATTTCATTTTAAATATTTTCTATCCAAAATTTTTTTTAGGAATCCTTTTAATAAACTTAATAGAATTATTCATTTTATTTTGTATAACTAAATTAGTTTCGGTGCAAAAAATGTTTGTTCAAAATATTTTCTGAGTTTTTTTGAAAAATACCAGATTTTTCTACTTTCACAATTTTTAGAAACATTTTTATTAATAATTTCAAAACTGATGCCTAATTCTATTAAGTTGATATTTCTGAGACTTTAGAAAAAAATTCAAGTAGAATAAAATATGCTTTGCTTTTTGCATTTTAAAATGGACATGATTTCAGAAAAATAAAGCTAAGGAAAATGGACTTTCAGATTCAACACAGTAATATTATTACTAAACCAACTTAATTAAAACCAGATATTTTTCTCTATATTAACCAAGCACTTTTAAGCAAGAAAGTAATGATTTTATAAAAAAAAATATTGTTTCCATAGATAATAATTGCTCTAGTTTAATTTAGATAAAATTAGAAAAATAATGGAAAAATTGAAAAATTAGGATTATTTATTTATTTTAATATTTTATAATTGCTATATTTAATAAATCATTTCTAACTTTTTCCCTTCAAATGTTTATTAAGGCTTAATGATCATTGTAAACCCTTAAATTGAAAAAATATTTGAAGCAAGCAAAATTTCTTGAAAAACGAATTAAACAAGACTGGGTTTGAAAACATGTATACAAACCTTTATAATTATTATTTTTTACGTAAAACAAAATTATTGTCTAAGAAAAAGTCATAGGTTTGGGCTTGTTGAAATTAAAATGTTTCCGTAACACACACGCAGTCATTAATGTAGGTGTCACTAATGAATTTAATACTACACAACAAAATCATTTTTGAAACTGTTTAAAAAACCATTGTAGCGGTTACAATTACTGCCTTCTCCTTTCTTCATAGGTGGCGCTACTAGAGCCACCTATCAAGAGCCATGTTTCCCCATGATTCCTCATTCTTGTCTCTTGTGTTGTCCTTGCTTGCCGTGTATATTTGTTCTATGCCTTGTTCTTCAATATGCTTGTGTTAAATGTTTGTGCCGTGGAACTTAACCCGCTAATAAAAAGTAGTTCCTGAAACTGAACTCATTCTTTCATCCATGGCATAACACATAATAAAGAGTCTCGACTCACTACACCATGCTATTTAAAGCAAAAATGTTTTTCAAATTTTGGATCTTCTGCTGAGTTTGTACATCCACATTAATGAAAGCATGATAACTCAAAAATGGAATAATATGAATAATTGAAAATACAGTTTTAGCATCTGTTGTCCGTATTTTTTATGAAAATTTAAATCAAACACGTTTATGGATTGACCATTTGTTGGTCTATTCATACTCATGCATATCAACACGATAACACAAAATCGGAAGAATTTAGATAAATGAAATTTATCTTAAGATAAGATATTAATAAAGAATCTTGTGTTTGTAACAGTAATTGTGTATTGGCTTCAAATGGTCTGCAAATTCGGTATGCTTTACTACACTACGTAGCACAAAGTGCTCATGTGCGGAACTACGAAAATAAAAATCTGAGCATTCTTGGCATTCACGGCTTTTTCCAAAGTCCATAGTTTCCTGAGGGAGGAGGGGGAGAAAAATAATATCTTTCATTTGGAGCATATGAGGAAGTCTAGGGGAAACTTTTTATGCATTTTTTCCCCTCCTTCGAACAGATTAATCACTACATAAAAGCTTTATAAATTTATTAAAAGAATATTAGTTTTTATTGACTTATCTGGCACCAACTATTTCTCAGGTTCAATATTTAAAATTTATTCTTTCAAATTTGATGCTGCCTTTTCTAAATGGCTTTTATATTTTTTTTCAGAGTGCAGTAGAACAGAAAAGATATTTTTTTCAAATAATTAAACATTTTGAAAAATAGATCAAATATTTTTTTTGTAGACGTAAGTAATCTTCTCATATGAAACATCAAACATTATAAGCAAAATGAAATAAAAAATGAATAAAAACAATGAAAAGTACTTAATACATTTTTGCAACAGAAAACATTTAAAATTTAATATACATTCGCAAGATAATTTTTTTTTCTTATTTATTACACTTAATGATAGCAGAAATTCTTAATAAATACAATAAATGCACAAGAAAAAGGATCGGAAAACAGTGGGCAATGAAATGTATGCAGCTGCTAGAGCATCTGCGTGTATCAGGAAACTGAAAATCAAAATATTATTATGCTTGATTATTTGGAAATCTTAAAAAGAACAACAACAAGGAAAAAGAATTTTAAACAGGCAATCAATTGCAAAAAAAGTGCGATTTAACATATGTACAGTGTTTTAGATGGCAAAAGAAATGTTTAAATATTTGTTACGTAAAAAATGGTGTCTTTCCGTGTTCACATGTATTGAAATAGCATTTTATTCAATTGCACCCCCCCCCCATAGCACACCACAATTATCCATTTATATTTGCTCCATGAAGCATTGACTGTTCTGCCTCTTGGAACCGTAAAACACAGACATTTAACTTTTCCCATTGTTTTCGGTTGTTTGAAAGGAAACTAGAGAATTTAAAACCTGAGTTTTTAATAAAAAAATTTTTTTAACGAATTGCGGCTAAAAAAATAACTGCAACGAAGAGTAAAAGTTTGAACTGTATATGCAAATTACCACTTTTTTTGTATATTGATATAAAGTAATTCTTTCTCGATTGTTATGGCAGCAAAATCTAATAGAGTAGAAATAATTTCACAGACTTTTCTGGAAGTTTTAAGGAATCGCTTCCTTATTAAAGTGTAAATTATTATGTAACATAATTTTTTGAACTCTCAATCGAAATTGTAATTTTCCCAAAGTGTTATACTTTTAAAATCTGATGGAGAGGTTCCCTCAAAATTTCCTTCCATATTTTCTAATAAAGAGATTATTCCCTGCTCAACCCTTATCTAAGATCTTGGACCTGGATCATAGACGAGAAAGTGCTCAGATTTTTATTTTCAGAATCTCACATGAGAGAATTTTGTACTTCGTAGTAAAGAATTTAATTTATGTGTTTTCTTCAATCGATTAAAATCAAAATTTGACACAACATTGTAATTTTGGTAACAGGACTTGCCAAATTTGGTTTATCTAAATCATTTCATTTCTTAGTTTTGGCGTTTACGTGCATGCGGAATACAAACCGATAGACGGTCAACTTTTTGAATAATTTAATTTAAAACTTCAAACGAATCTGTACTTTAGATAGTAAAGCTGTACAATAAATCTTATCTATTTAACTCGTTAAGTTTCGGAGTAATCATGTTAACTTCGGACAACAAGATAGACAGACTTCCTGTGAACATGTTTCGTTCAAAAGTTTACAGAAATCTACGAATTTTATATTAAGTCCTTATACCAAAGGGGTTTTACCGTCTAGCTAAAATGGGTTTTGAGTTATTGTTTCCAAAGACAGGCATAACATCATTTTATGCACTTGTTATTATAATCTTTCGATTATTTAAATAATATGAAAGCAATACACCGACCTAACCAGAGGGCATGCGGTAAACTTGAGGGGGCTGCTGAAGAGCAATCCCACCTAGCATGAAGGAACAAACAACACTTGATGACATTTGCAAACAAAGGACCCTCTACAGAAAACGCAGAATGTCCAGAAAAAAACATTACATATTAAACAGTGAAACATTAAAAATACATACAATTCATTAAATGTATGCTAACGTTTTACATTAGGAGAGAACTAAAGACAAGAGCTTTGACAAAATGTCCTTAATAAAAGTCTTAATAACTGGAATCTTTTAGGGTTCTTCGACGTTCAGAGACATCCAATTTCTTGGCTATCTGAGTTATCTTTTAAACAGTATAGTGGGCATAAAGTAAAAGATCACAAACAGACATAATTCCAACCCTCTACGAGCTACTAAATTTATAATTCCTCTCATTGTTCTCTCAATTATCTATGAGCTAATAAAGATAGAATTTTTTAATTTTGCTTTTAACCACCTACAAGCTACTCAATTTAGAATTTAATTTCTTGCTTTTTCAGCCATCTTTAAGCTACAATTAGAATTTATTTCGATTCGTGTAGATTAAACACTTACATAGAAGAAAAAAAATGTTCATCTATGAGATAATAAAGAGGGAATTTATTTTGTCTGATTTGATTCTAATTTAACTGTAATCGCCAGAAAAATACCACGGCATTTACCTGTTTCTTTGTTTTGTGTTTTGATAGGTGGAGAGCATCAAGACCAACTGCATGAAGTGTCGATTCCTATTGTTTCGACTGATGATTGCGCCCTGGCTTATTCTCGGATCAAAAGCGCCGCCTTTCTTGCAAGAGGCTCCACTCATGTCCTCTGCGCTGGTTTGAAAGAAGGCGGGAAAGATTCCTGCAAAGTAAGGATTCAAGCTTTTTAATAGGTTTTACTGTTTAATGCCTTTTTCATCGATAATAAAGCTAGTTTTTTTTTCCTAGAAAAAGCTTACAGTCTTCAGCAATTATCAAATGTATTTCTATTTTCGTTTTCCTAAACGAATTGAAATGGCCACGATGGCCCGACGGCAATGTCTCGAGGTTTAAATCTGAGTTCTCATATTCAAATCCTGATTCTACTAAAGATAAATCGTAACTAGAAGACTGGGGCAAATGAAATCTATTGAGGATCAAATTCCACTTGGTATTCTGGTGTAAAAATATGGAGAGCAGGTGCCGCTCAGTTTCTTTCTCATCATAGGATAGAAGCTCATTATTTTGCAAGTTTCATTATTTTTTTAATATTAATATCAAAATTAATCCGGATTGTAAAAGAAAAAATAAATATGACAGGAGCGAAAATGGTGATTTTTAGCAATAATTTTTAGAGTTCTTCCTAAATTCTCCTATATTAGAATTTTTGTTCATGATTCGTTACATTTTCGTTCAGAATTATTCTTATGCGTATTTATACACTGAGTGGCCAAATTATTATGGTCACCTGGCAGTTTTATGAAAAATCAGCTATTGCGTCACAGTGGTGCAGCTAGAGGACGAGACAGGTACAAAAAGGGATTGCAACGCAAGTGAACCATCAATTGCACTGTGTTACGCGCGGAGATATGGACAAAAAACGTGACTTGACTCAGTTTGAACGCGGGATTGTAGGCAGTCGAAGCGTCGGAACCAATATCAGCAAACTGGCTGCTCTTGTGAAGTCTTCGAGAGCAGCAGTTATTAATGTGTACAGAGGGAGTGGACTACCAAGCGGAAAACCGGGTCTCAACGTCAGGCTTGCGGTCGTCACAGGCTACTGAATGCTTGAGCTGAAAGAAGACTTGCCTGAGTTTTTCACTCCAGTAGAAGAGCAACAGTACGTCAAATAGCGGGGAATCTTAATGAAAAAGCACTGAACGTCTCTGATCGAACTGTGCGACGCACATTACACCGTATAGACTGTGGGAGCTGACGACCTGTTCGAAAGCCTCAGTTGTCACCCTTGAATAAGAGCAGACGGTCCAGTTTGCAAAGGCGCATAAGGATTGGACAGTAGATGACTGGAAAAGGGTCATGTGGCCTGATGAATCGCTTTTCAATTGCACCATGCAGATGGAAGAGTTCGTATATGGCGAAAACAGCACGAAAGCATGGTCCCCAATTGCATGACCACAACACTTCTAACTGGTGGAATCAATGGTATGGCTTGGAACAGCGATTCTCAACCTGTGGGGCTCGAGAATATCCAAGAGAAAATATTATTTTAAAAAATTGATTAACTGATTGAAAGGAAAGCACACATACACATAGAAAGCAAAATACATTTTGACATATTTAATAACTTATTAAAGAAAAACAACGTACTAAATAAAAACTTACTTAATCAAAACAGACTAAATTAAAACCAAATTTAATAATTATTAGTGACTTCCTTGGGCCTGTCTTGCAGAGCAAAGTTTTTCGAAGGAATTCTTAATATTAGAAATTGCCATTCTCAGTTCTGTTTCTATATTTAGCCGAGATCTATATTTTGTCTTCAAAGAAACCACTGGAGAAAATATAGTTTCACAAAGGTAGGATGTTGAAAATGGTAATAGAATGCGAAACGCTCTTGTTTTTAGTGAAGAAAAATCATCTTCTACTCCTACCCCAAATTCAAATAGTGATTTATTACTAAATTGCCTTTTAGTTTCGCCACTTGTCGTGAAGTCTATGAATTTTTCTTCCTCAACAATTGAGAGTCCTTCGGGGGTCTTATGAAATGGATCCCTAACCCACTCGTAACTTTCTATCAGTTTGTCGTCAGCAAGAAAATACTTTTTAAAATTCTTTGTCAGTATGATTAAATAATTTTCAGTGGTTACAAAAACAACTTTTACATGTTCTTCTTCAGCCCTGTAAGTTTTAGTACAATCATTCAGATTTGCAAACATTGTTAGGTTTTTTTTTGCTTTAAATTTCTGCTCCACAATTGCAATTTTCTACAAAAAGCATTAAATTATCACTCGTATCCATCATATATGTATTTGCTCCTTGGAGTAGAAGATTCAAGTTATTTAATTTCTCGAATATGTCGACCAAATAGCGCAAATTAATAACAAATAAACCGTTGCGAAAATTCTCGGCCTCCGGTATGTTTTCTTCTTCTAGGAAAATGGCGATTTTTTCTCTTAATTCATAAACACGTTGTAAAACTTTCCCACGTGATAACCATCTTGCCTCATTATAAAATAGTGACGCTGAATGTACTGAACCCATGTCTTTACAAAGTGCGGAAAAGATTCTCGATTTCAGGGGTCTCATTTTTATATAATTTACTACGGTTACAACTGTGGTTAACACAATATTCAGGCCAGGACTCATTTCTTTCGAAGCCAAAGCTTCTCTGTGGATCATGCAATTTGTCCAGACGCACAGAGGCGATTTTTGTTTTACAAATGCTTATATACCTTGGAATCTTCCGGACATTGAACGAGCACCATCGGTGCATATTCCGACGCAAGTTTCCCATTCTATGTTTGCCTCGTTAATGAAATCATTTAAAACAGTAAATAATGCGAGCGCTGTTGTTTTGAGTTTGCAGAAAAGTAGTTCTTCTACTACTGACATATTATCAGAAAATCGAACATAGGCAATCAAATGAGCATCTTTATTACTATCCATTGCTTCATCAAGCTGTAATGAAAACAATTTGTCACGCAACTTTGAGAAAAGCTGATACTGTACACCTTCAGCTATATCACCAATTCGACGAGCAACAGTATTATTTGAAAGAGGTATGGACTGCAATTGTTTTGAAAAATTATCTCCAAACATAATTTCTACAATCTCAATTGCTGCTGGCAAAATAAGCTCTTCACCAATGGTGTGAAGGTTTTTTACATCTAGCTATTTTATATGAAACTTTGTAAGATACAATTAAAGCTTTTTTATTCACAGACAAAGTTTCTTTAAAAAATGAATTTTTGCTTTTTATATGATTTTAATTTTAATTCGAATGGATGTCGTGTGTTACTTATTACTTATTTTTGTCTCTTTTGTTTAGTCATGCTTCTGTTTTATTTCTTTTATTATTCGAAAAAATGTATTCACAGTTTCTAAATTTAGCTCACCCCGTCTCAGTTAACTTTCATTAACGAATTTCTCTACTTCTAACGTTTTGTTTTAACGTTATCTCCCTGTTTGGCTTTCATTTCAAATGTAATATTTAAATTTTCACCGCTTTCATTCGCTTCATCTGTTAACCGCCCGCATGGCAAAATGCCAAATGTGGTTTCTCGCCAACGTTGGCTCACTTTTACTCTGGTTTTGGCAGTTATTTAAAAATAATTTAAAAACGGAATCCAAAATACTCAATACACATTATTGTTGTATACATTTTATTGTAAGTGGGGGAGGGCGATGAAAATTATGATTGAAAACTGGGTCCTGAATACTGAAAGGTTGAGAAACCCTGGCTTGGGAGATGTTTTCTTGGCATTGCATGGGTCCTTTGATTACTGTGGAACAGCGTCTGAATATCCAAGGGTATTTAAGTGTTCTCTCACATGAAGTACATCCTGTTATATTAATGGTGTACCCGGCAGGGGATGGATATTTTCAGCAAAACAATTTTCATTGGCATACAGCTGGTATCTCGTCAGGTGGCTCGAAGAACATGACGCTGATTTTACCTGCTTTCGTTGGCCCGCACAATCAACAGACCTCAATCCAATAGAGAATTTGTGGGATGAGATCGAACGGGGTATCAGACAGTTGGATGCAGTACCATGCCATCCAATCTGAGGGAACTGGAAAGTGCAGTTCATCGGATATGGGATCAAATTCCACCTTCCAACATCTCACAGAATCTATGCCAAGAAGAATGCGAACAGTATTACGTGCTAAAGGTGATCCAACACTGTATTGAGGGGGTGGTCATAATAATTTGGCCACTCACCGTATATTTGTTCGCATTGACTCCTCAAATCAAGGTGAAAATAAATGTGATATCTTACTAATAAGTGTTCTTAATCATACATGTTTAATTTTGCTGCAAATATTGTTCACCATAGTTATATTGGTGACTTAGAACTTCTCCTATAATACAAATTTTTGATTAAATCTACTTTGGTTAATAGAAGTTTGAACAAACATTTGTTTGTGTTCGTTATTTATTATTATTATTTCCTTTTTTAATTTTTAAAATTGAGAGGATCAATGGTTTCCGTTTGTATACGTTAACATCACTGTTTTTTTAAATAATGGGATTTTGTTTGTTGATTTCCTGTTAATAACTGGGACTACGTAATAGTATTGTGCAATTAAAATCAACTCCACTAAGTATGTTTCTAGCAGAAATTATTTCATTAAAAATTAAAGGAAAATAGGAACACTTCTGTGTCACAAAGGAAATTGCTGAATTATAAATAGTCTGTTGTGAGAATTAGTCAAATTTTGTATAAGAAACTAATTACTTCTAGGCATAGTTTTGAACTGTGAACTCGAAATCCACGAAATGGTTGTTGATACCTGAAAGCATAACTGTTCCTATATATTTAAATTATTTGGAATTTCTTTGAAAAATTTTGGCCTTGAATCAGGGTCGTGTAGAGAGAGAGAGTGGAAAGATTAAGAGACCATAAAATTCGCAATAGTGCAGAAGGGGTAGATGTAAGAGTTATAGTTAAAAAAGAAATCCAAAGTTTAGAAATCAAATTATCAATCTACGTGTAAATAAAAAAAATCATAATTCACGAATAAGTGTTTTGTTTAAAATGTAAGCATAAATTTTAAAAAAGGCAATTTTAAAAACATTATCGAAACGCTTAACTTTTATTACTACTGTGAGATCACGTATCTCAATTTCATTAAGCAAGCTTCTCCCTTGTTGAATGATAAACATAAAATTATGCATAAAAAATTTAATTTAAATTAAATGCAGCAAACAATTACGACTGACCAGCTGGTCGTGTAAAGAGGCTAGTTAGTGATGTATACTGCATAAATTTTAATTTTATGGTATCAAAAAAGTGTATGATTAAAACGAAATGTATATGTGATTGAAATTTTGTGTACTTATAAAGACTGAGGTATAAAAAAAATTATAGTATTTAAACTTTCAAATAAGTAATTTTCTTTTAAAATTATGCTTTTATTATACTTTACAAAATTATTATAAAAAAATTGAATCGTTTATTCCAGAGTGATTCCGGTGGGCCACTTATGATTCAGCTAAGCAACGATACTTGGACAGTAATCGGAATCGTCTCATTCGGCTACAGGTGTGCGGAACCCGGTTTTCCAGGAGTGTACACAAGGGTCACCCACTACTTGGAATGGATCTATACCAATACTCAGGACTGATGAGTCAACACTCAACATCGCAACTATGAGCTAGTTTGATTTGTTTGATAAACATAAAATCTTGAACTTTGATTGCAACTCGCATGTGAATTCACGAACAAGCGCAGTTATGCAATCGAGTATCAATCTGTATTCTGTAGATTGCAAATTCATTGTTAAGAATTTAATGTTTTCCTATAAAATGATGATTTAAAATGCTGAGGAAGCTTCAAAACTCACTACACAGACGAATAAAGATAAAATCTCATAGGAGTTACCTTTTCTTTCCCACACACGCACACTACCGAAAAGTTTAGAAGCTGAATGACTTTCGTCGCGATAGGATCTAAGCGAAAAATTTTCAGTCCTAATGATTGTCATCAGCCACAGCGCCACTGCTCCCGTTGGTGGTTACCCCCTTATGGAAGTGGTGGTAGCTCAACTCTCCCCCGGCTTATTGTTTCTACTCAGGAAGAGAGAATCAAAAATCATATCAAGCTTCTCAGCCCCCCACCCCCTTGTGTGAGCAAATAAAGATGAAATTGAAATTCGAATTTTTTTCGATCATGGAGTCAGAATTTATTAGTAGTGAGTTTTACAATTTAAATTACCTTGTTATACTGTAGATTAAGAATGCGTTGAATAATGGTTATTTTTTCAATCTTCAGACCAGGGGGAGGGGAGAGCACAATTTTTTGTTACAAAAAATTCTTATCGTATTTCTTTTCTTATCGTTAGACTGGCAGAAAATGATCAAACGAAATGTGGCTCTGCTGTTTAAAAAAAATTGTTTTCTCATATTTGTATTAAGCTCTGTAGTGTCAGGTAAGATCGCGCATACTCAAAAATTATTTAACAGCACGTTGTTGCCCTTTTTGAATATTTGCCATAGTCTACTATTTCTGTGCAAGCGTAATCTTATTAAATAGATTGTACTAACTTTATTTTAACCCCTGATTGATTCAAGTATGATACGTTTGAACATTTTAAAGCCCTAATTCCACCCTTTATATTTTCCTATATCACACATTGTTCTGATAGAACCACCTAGTGGTTTAAAATGTAAACCATACTATCGAAAAATACCAGTTTCACGAAAACAGTTTCATTTCTATCCTTTCTGTGCGAATGGCAACATTCTATTGTTGGTCTGCTCTATATATTTCTGTTTTGATTTGTTCGCGAAATTATTGCATTAAAAATGTCTTCTACCTTCTAAATTATCGTAAAAACTGTTTGAAAACTGAATGAATTCAAAACCATTTCGCAACAAACGATTTATAATGCATATTTGTTAAAAAGAACGTAGCATCATTAGCAGTCCAATTTATTTCGCAGCAAACGATTTATGGTGTAGATTTATGCTAAAAAATAACATTATTATTTATAATGATAACCTCAGAGAATATTTTCTAACATTTTGCGAATACAGCTGTTCAATAGCTAAAAAATGTATATTTTAGAATTGTTCTCTTTTGCATAGCTGCGTCTAAATATGAATCCATATAAAATCTGCACATCACACAAAAATGTTAAACTTTATTAACTTTTTGTTTGTAATCTATAGTATGTTACATAAGTTCTGAAATTAGTTAAAAATGTACAATAAATTAAAAAAAAAGTATAGTAAATAGTTTATCAAGCTTATAGGTGTCATTTTATGTTTACAATAGTTTTTGAGATGAATCTGTTGTATATAACTTTTGCAATCAATTTCTGCTTAGCTAATATGATATATGTATTTTTAAACATATCAATTTATACATATTTCAAATAACAATGTATTTTAATTATTTTTTTTTACATATAAATATAACTATTTTAGGTGATAGAAAATTCTTTCAAAGTATATAAAAGAATCTGGGAAACAGTTCATTAAATGTTTCGAAATATAATCTAAAATGTATTATAATTTATTTTAGCACTCAAATTTTTATTTTTTATAGAAAAATATTAAATAAATATTGTTGTAAGAAGTAAGAAAAGTAAAATTTAAAAAATTATTATATTGAAAAAACTTAAAATATGTAATAAATATACTCAAAGTTATACATGCAGACATTGTTTTGCTTTGAAACACTTTATTAAAGGGGTTTTAACGCAATTATTTTTTAACTATTTTTATTCAAAAGAAAGCAAATATTTTTACTATATAAATTGAAACTTCCTTTTATTTGGAGTCTTCTGATCAGTCAATATGTTAAGAAATGCTACTTATAACTTATAATAGCTATAAATAAAAAATGATATAACGATATATCGAAAAATACCGATATGTGTTGGACAATATATTGCGATGATGAAGTTCGGTCATCGCCCAGGCCTATTATATAACTCACCTGCTAGAAAATTTATATTGAATCAGTAAATAGCCAATTCTTTTAAAATGTTAAAGAAGTATAAAACATTTTCAGTATTTTTATTCAGTAAGAAAGTTATTGGGTAGCTAGTTAGTTAGGAAGTTAGAAATAGTTAGTTAAAAACAAATAGTAAAGAATGATGATTGAAAGCTAATCATTTCACGTTTCAATTTAAGGTTCAAATTGTCAATTAGATGACATATATGAAAAATGCTGCAGGTGCATAATTGCACAATGAATGGAACAGGTGTAAGGCTTCTTAAATAGATAGTGTCAGTTAACATATATCAAAAGCTCAAATTTAAAAAATATATTTGTGGAATTATTAAAACTAAGTTACGAATTAATGACTTTATTGAAATTTTTCTTACTCTATAATCTTAACCAACCAGCTGGTCAATAAAGATGGCTAATTTATTTTAAAACATCTGAAATGTAGGCATAATATTTGATGAAAATAAATGATAATTTATAAATAATGTTTAAAATAATTTATTTCTTACTTTAATAATTATATTTTAAAATTTTGACTATTGTAAAATTAATAATAAATAATGTATTATATATAATGTATAATTATAATGTATTTTATTTCAGCACTTTAAGCAAAATAGAAATAAAGCCATTTTAAGAAGAAAAAAAAATAAGTTGTAAGACAGCCTGTTTAAGGTTGTAAATATGTATTGGACTAGGATAAATTATTTTATCTTTTTTAGTCCGTTTTGAAAATGTGGGTGCATTAATTTTTTTATTTTAATAATTTTTTCCTTGTTGTTTTAGTCTTATCTGTGTGAAATTTTGCAATCGATTTTAAGATGACTTCCCTATGAGTTATAGCCGATAAAAAATTTAGTTACTGACAAGAAAGTGATGTGATATTGCACTGTTACCCTGTTATGAGCTATGTGTAAAGTTTTAAGTATCTGTCTCATAGGGAAGTTAGTTAAAAATCGATTGCAGACATTGTGTCGAACAGACAGACAAGAAAACACGTTAAAAAATTTGCCGGTCACTATTTTAAGAAGTATTGTAATCACTTTTGCACTTCTGACGCCTACATAAAATTGTTTGTTAAAGATATGAATGTAAAAAGACAGATATAAAAAAGTGAAATCGTAACTTTGTTGTTTCATATCTATATATCCTTTCGCTTTTTAAAATCTTTTAATATAAGGCATATTCCATTATACAGTTTTCTGATTTCCTTTTTCTATTAAATGAACACACAAAGCCCCAGCTAAGTAGTTTAATTAAATTTGTTCCACAAAATTAGAAATCCTCTCCAAATTTTTGGAAAATTCTCTAATTTTTTTCCATTTTTGCTGATTGTTATACGTATTCGTTAAAAAAAGTTAGGAAAAAAGTATACTTTGCTTTAAATAAAAAATTAAAAACTTTTGAACTGATTTGAGTTCATAGCAGTTTTGTTTTACGTCTGCACTGACATTAAGTCACTTTCTTATTTTCTCGAATACGTAGTAAATAGATGGTATAGTAATCGTCAAAAAATTCGAACTCGAGATTTTGACGAGTCTCCGTGTCTTAGATCTCACTGAGTTCGAAACACACGGACACATTTTTTGAAAAACGTCCATCTGTCTGTCTGTGACAAAAATAACTCAAAAACGCTTTGAGTTAGACACAC
This sequence comes from Argiope aurantia, assembly GCA_026543865.1. NCBI lineage: Eukaryota > Metazoa > Arthropoda > Arachnida > Araneae > Araneidae > Argiope > Argiope aurantia. Next base: position 4,746 of record JAPMOR010016595.1, on the reverse strand, counting down.
GGAAATCGATATACGGTCTTTATACCGAATTTTTAAATTTCTATCAAATTTTCAACAAAATCCATGCAGAAGAAATCTGTCTGTCTGGTTATTCGAAAATAAATTAACACGATAATTACAAAATGAAAAAAGCTAGATGGGTAAAATTAGATTCAAGGATTTAACATCTATAGTATAGACATTTGTCAAATTTTCAGCCAGATCCATTAAGGGGTTAACCATCTGTCGACCTGTATTTTCAGAAACATGCAAACTCGATAAATAAAAAATGCAGTGTACTATATCATATTTGATAAGGGATTTTGTGACTAAAGTGTTGATTTTATCAAATTTTAATTTTTTTCGAAGAACGCATAAATAACCTAAATTCGATTTTCGAGTACCACGGATTTCTCATGCCATGGATTAATCGCCAAAAATTTCGCCAAGTATCACACGATCGATTCAGTAATTCATCTCAAAGGTTAATATTTCGTAACTATTGTACGCCAATGCCATGGAAGACGTTCTCTGGGATACCTTTATTAGAGAGTATGCGAGAAAGTTTTAGGGAGACCACTCTCACTGGTTCCATGTATTGGCTGTATTTGGCAACCAACTGGTTTAGAAGAAATGTTGGTTACGTTTAGGTCCCAATAAATTTCATGCCGTGATATTTTAATATTTTTACACTTGCTTTTATTTATTTTTTAAGTGATCTTTCACAAAGGAGTTAACATGATATGATTAATTAATTATTGATATGATCACGATTTCATAATATCTTATCATGATATTTTAAATTTTCATGATATCATAGGCTGATTAAAATCGAAATTGTCAAGCTAATCCATACTGTAACCGCACATCATCTTTCACGGTTCTATTTCTTATTCTTTAAACTTTTAACTTTAACTTAATCTTTACTTTAACTTAACTAAACTTTAACTTTTTCTTAAACTTTATACTTAAAGTCTTTATTGCGCAGACGATAAACACCATGCTTTCAAAAATAGAAAAAAAATCACGTGATTAAATATTTGATGAAACGTTTAAAACGGTTTTAAATTTCACTGGAATAATAAAATATATAAATTTAAATTATTCAAAAAATATTAAAAAATTTTTTTTTCAAAATTTACCACGAATATATTAGCTTCATTAAATAGATACTTTTAAAATTCTAAGACCACCTAAAATTATTCTTGGGAAGTAATAATTTTTTTGAGTAAAAACGCCATAACGTCGACTAATTTTTAATGAAATTTCAAAAACGTGCACATTTTTATCTTTCAAAATATATTCTCCCTCTCCAAACTTAATAGCTTTAGGACAAATATAACTCTAGCTCGTCTGGCCTGGAAAGCATCTGCAGATTCGCGCTCCCACCTAAACACACATACACATTCTTCTTTATTATAAGTAGAGACAGAGAAAATCATAATGATATTATGAGTAAGACTTCTATAACATTTTCAGTCGTATAAATTATGTCGTATTAAAAAAAAATTTCATGGAACAACAAACATTACCGAATAACTACGCACACTCAGGAGTTGCTACTTAACTAAACTTAAATTCAGACACTATTTTGAGAAAAGTGATATTTACTTTGGCAAGCAAAGCATCAGAAGTTCCAGAATGGCCATTTATATTTTGTTTCTCTCCTCTGTTGCGTCACGTTTCAAAAGAAACCACCTGTCAAAATATTGTGGTTAGAGGTCAAAGGGCGGAAAGAGATTTAGGATGTTGGTTTTGTAAATATACAAAAGTTTTACGAGATTTTGGGTTTTACCCATCCATCAAATAAGCTTATTTCAGAAAAGGAATACATATTCTGATGTTCTGTTAGGTGCGGGTTCTTTAAAAAGCAATTTGAATGTAATAATTGAAATTTATTTATAATTCGGGGTCGTTAGAATAATTAGAGAACTTCTAAAAAGGAAAATAGTGGTTATATGAATGTCGAATCTTGGCATTTCCCTATTATAAATCAAACGTTTTTGTATAGTTACAGTAATGAAAGATTGAAAAAAAAAACCCTCTAAAATTTGTCGTTTTAGGAACTTGTATGTGTGTAGCTGAAGGCTCCTTATTTCCATGTGTACCAGTTTTACTATTAGGTCAGATATGCTATGAAGGTCTAAATAGGTTCAAAACTCCAGAAGATGGAAAGGAACCTCTCTTCATCATCTTGGATTTTAGGTTCATTTTTCCCATTTTTAAGAAATAAATTAAAGCATAGTCGAAATAATTCACCTTTTATAACATTAACCAGAGGGAGTGGTCTTCAAAGAGTTTTCTCACATTATCTCTAATAAATTTGTCATGGCAGAAAACGCCTGACATGACCCGCTTGAAACAAAGATTTGGCACTGCACTTGTTTAAAGATTAAAACTGCACTTGAATCACAGAATCTACCTAAGTTGATGTATTTAAGTCATTGTATTTTTGAGTTATCGAGTTTACATGCTTCTTTAAGTACAGTCCGATAAACGGTCAACCCTTTCTTGGATTTGGCTCAAAAGTTCATATGGATCTAAATTATAGATCTTAAATCTGTGACCAAATTTTATCTATCTATCTCTCTTCTTTTTGTAATTATTTTGTTGACTTTTATTTGAACAGCCGGACAGACGAACTTCCACTGAATTGATTTTACTCAACATTTGATAAAAATCTGCAATTTTGGAATAAAGACAGAATACCAAATTTCAAGTCTGACATAAAGAGTTTTTGAATTATCTTTGTCACAAACAAACAGATAGACGGACATTATCCAAAAATGTGTTTTTCGAATTGGTGGAGGTCTGAAACGTAAAGATTCATCAAAATATCGAGTTCGAAATTTTTAATGGTTAGGTTATTTTCTCTATACTTCTTAGATGTGCTTAGATTTTATTAGTTTTCGATTCCAAAACGCTCCTTGATAATGAAGTCAGTAAGCCAACTGTTGGCTGCTTTCGAAATTCAGTTTTATTTCGTACACATTGCTCTTAAGAAAATAGAGATAAATGTATTTAAAAATCATAACGCGCAATACTTTTTGAGAGATTTTCTCTTTCTCCTTCCCAAAAAGTATTTTGATAATGACTTTTGATCATTCAAGCATTAGAAAACTTTTAATGAAAATGGAAAACTATATGACTATTTTTATATAATATTATCTTCTAAAAAATGGCATTTTTGTTGAGCGATGTGACAAGAGGAATATTCATTTAAAAGTACATGATTCATTATCGTTATCTGAACGATCTATAAGTCAAATCACATTTATCTTCCAGCATTTCCTGTGTAATAAATTTTTAATTGCGCAGTTAATCCTTGGTGCTAAGGAACAGGTGTGTCAAAATTTGTTCAGTCCTGTCATGGGATTGGAATTGTGTAAGTGTTGGCGCGTGCGCTCTCCCAACCGGTCATGTGATCACAAATGTAAAAAAAAGATACCTTCGGAGACGCCGTGAGGATTTCGGCAACTACTGACGTGGTTAATGAAATTGCAAATTATGATTCGAAACCCACAATAACTACAATTCTTGTCTTCTGGATTAAGGGTTTTGTTGTATTATTTTAATAAAAAAATTGGAGAAAGACGATATAGATCCGTCATTTAATTTACCAAATGAACATTGGATTTTAAGCCAGACCAATAAGGTCACTATTCACTTATTTTCCCCTATTATTGACATTTAAGGAAGTAAGATTATGTATATTATCTGCATAAAGTGTGAACTGAAAAAGAAAATGAAATTCCAGCACCGCGAAAGACAGCATACAATCAGAAGATGAGTCACCTGAACAGTTGCATTTTTAATATTATGATTATATTATTCGATTCGATCTCATGAAGAATGTTCATGTGCGCCGCAAACAGAATGGGTGCAAGGCTATTGAAAGAAAGCCTTAGTATCTATTATATATTGATGCTTAAAAATATTTAATTGCATTAATTATGGGTATCAGATTATGTATAAGAAGTCTGAAATTAAATTCCATCAATTTTCCCATCCAAACAGATGGGCGCCAGAGGCGGCAAATTATTTATAAAATATTTATTCAAATCGTGCATGTGTTTTTAGGGGACATCCTATTTACTAAATCTATCATGCGAATATGTGTTTCGGGTGCCTTTTTGGTCACCATTTGAAATAAAAATTTGGCGCGGAAGTTGTGACTCATTTGTAGTCACAAGATCACTTATCAAATTTCATTGATTTAAGCCATTGCGTTTATGATTATTGCATTTACACGCATTCAAAAGTACAATCGACAGACGGTTAATCCTTTGTCAGATTTGTTTCAAAATTTGGCAAGAATATTTATTTTAGATGCTAAGCCTATGTACCAAATTTTATCTACTTAGCTCTTTGCATCTTGTAGTTATCGAATTAATTCACTTGTACTAGAACAGTGAGATAGACAGACTTTCGTGTAATACATTTCATTCACAATTTAAAAGAAATCTACGAATTTGGTCTAAAGCTCATATACTAAATTTCATCTATCTAGCTCTAAACGTGTTTGAGTTATCGTATTCATATATATAGACATAAAAAATACTCCCTAGAAAAGTATTTTTTTGATCAAATATGAAATATACGGATTCCTCAAAATCTCTAATTCTTGTTTTTTGATGATTGCAATATTTCGTTTACGAGAAAATAAAAATAATCCTCATATTTAAAGCCGACTTAGAAAATGATTAAAATAATTATTTTTGTTCTTAGTTTTTGCATTATTAATAAGCAGTTATAAGATTAAAAAAA
>JAPMOR010016589.1:62354-81357 GCA_026543865.1 Argiope aurantia | reverse complement strand
AAAAAATTGTTCTTATACATTTAAAAATATGTAGAGAAGAAAATAACTTATTTCTGCATCATAATACAAATCAAATGAACAAAAATAAGACTTACAAAATAAATTATCTTGCATTGTAAATAATTGTTTGAATTTTCAAATGCAGCCTTTTCAAATGCAATTTAATACTTATAGATTTCTTATCTTATATAATTATTTTACAAATCAGAATCATCTCCGTACCTTTTAAGCATTCCATCATACTTTTACGCGTGTTGCCAAAGCATATTTTTCAAATATAGTACTAAAGCAAAATTTTAGTTCGCGTCCATGAATTACCAAAGTCGGGAGCACACGTGACTTCCGTTTCATTGATTGCATAGAAAGAAAAAATGTGTACATTTTTGTTTATATAGTATAGATGGAAAATTTTCTGTATCTTCAATAAGCAATAGAAATGCAAAGAAAGAGATTTTTCGCTTAATATAACTTTTTTCAAAACTGAAGATGCATCTTGTACTATAAATTGACAACAACAAAATACTCTTGGGTTACACCGTTACAACACTTTGTCATTTAAAAGGGAACAATACTGTGTAAAAGTCACAAGATATTTAAACCTTCGAAATTTTTGTGATTTTTGACGTTATAAATAAATTTACAATCTTAAAAATAGAACGTTTATAAACTGTTGAAATTTTTTTGCAATTATACTGATGTTAATTAATTTTTATTAGTGATATTTTCTTACTTAAAAAATAAACTTGCATATAAATTCTGAGTTTCTTTTCATTTGCACAAATTATTTAATATTTTTTCAAATACTTGATTTTTTTTTTACTATTGATGTCATCTATGCATTTGATGATGATATTCTAAGTTTGAAATCGTAAACTTATTAAACTAGTACTAAAGTAGCGACTGTAAATTGAAGATCATGATTTTTATTTGTGATGAAAATAAATTGGAATTTATTAAACTGAAAACAGAGATATAAAAAAGGTAAAATTTTCTGAATTAACTGAAGAAAATTATAGCAAATGATAATGATTTTCTTACATAAATATAAAAATTAATTAATATTTATATTAATTGCTTATTAATAAGATATTATTGAATATTTTACTTTAGAGATCTCTGGTTTGTAAAACACTATTATAAATTACTACACAATTGAAAGATTTTAAGTCTGACCCTTTTTTTATTTTTAATAATTAATTTCTAACCGGTATATTTTGCGTTTAAAATATCAAATTGGCTTTTTAAAGGCGGTATCGGAAAACTTTTTTCACATTGGATTATGCGATGGGCTTTTAAAGTTTAGTTTTTCTAACACACATAATTTAGTGTGGAGAAAACTCTATGCCATCAAAACCATAACTTGTAAAATAAACCAAGTCTCGCAACTCAGTTCTTCTATCGTAAAAAGTTGTGAGATCTATGTAATACCAAGTCGGTCAATTTATTCAGTCCCTACTTAAGGGTCCTTCTGTCTTAAGTTATTACGTAATTAGCTAATCTAACAACATCTTATAGTGACCATATCAATATCAAAAATCTTTTATGGTTTAAATAAATAAATTTACTTGGCAATCGCACTAAACAATCTAATTTAATATAATATGTTAATGTAATGTAATTTAATGTAAAGATATATTGTGTTTTCATGCGATGGCCAAGTCAATCTATTTATTTAAACCATAAAAGATTTTTAATATTGATATGGTCACTATAAGATGTTGTTAGGTTAGCTAATTATGTAATAACTTAAGACAGAAGGACCCTTAAGTAGGGACTGAATAAATTGACCGACTTGGTATTACATAGATCTCACAACTTTTTACGATAGAAGAACTGAGTTGCGAGACTTGGTTTTTTTTTACAAGTTATGTTTTTGATGGCATCTCATTTCTTTTTGTAGATAGTCCTTTTCTTATTTTTGTATGTAGTCTTCCTCTTTTTCTTTTTCGGTACTACTTCTTGAGCTTCAGCTACAGTTTTTCTCAAAGCCCACTCTCTGTCTCTTTGGGTTTTTCTCGTAAGCTTTGATATTATAATTTTTGACAAGTCTGGGCGGTAAATGCTTCTTAGTCTGTTGTATTCACGAACTGAGGATTCCTGCGCTTTAATACTTCCAAAGTCGACATTGATTAGATGTAAGCCGTCCAGACTTGTAACTCTCGAAAGTGCCACGTAAACTTGACCGGATGTGAATACTGCAGAACCGATATCCATCAGTGCATTATTTAGACCTAGGCCCTGACTTTTGTGTATGTTTATAGCATAGGCTATACATATGGGAAACTGTTCGCGATGAGCATAAGCACTATTAATAATTTCAAATTTAGTTTTGATCGGACTAAGCTTGTAAACATGTTCTTTATTAAATGTAATTAATGTATATTTTCTTAATTATTTTTGTATTTTCCGGATCAACCTTTACTCTTTGCACTATACCGATAGAACCATTAACTAAATCAAGACTCACGTCAATATTTCGCCTTAACATGACTTTTGTTCCTATTTTTATAATTATGTTCTCTTCCAGGCCTGCAGTCATAGAAGCATCGTCTTCATATTTTTTTATACATTCACGAGCTATTTTTGTTAGATATCTAGGGCAATCTATGCTATCTACAGCTGCAAGTTTTATTTCGGGATGTGGAAGAGATTTAAGCATTGTAGTATTTAATTTTTGACACATGTTTTTTGTAGGTAATAAGCAAACGGTATCATCAGGAAGTTTCGAGAGGTGTTCAATTATTTCAATTAATCTGTTTTCATTTGAATTGGATTTGAAAGTTATTAATCTAGTCGGGAGTAAGTCGCGGTCTTTTTGTGTAGTCGCACCTAATCTTATTGTATTTAGCATTTCAACAAAGTCAGAATCATTGAGCTGTCGCATGTTAATTGTAAGTTCATCGTATATGAACAGTTCAATCCACAGATTCGGTATACTGAGGGAACCTAACAACTTGTTAGTTTCAGCAGTTAATAGCTTTTCAAAAGGTGACTTTTCTCTTACCGGCGGAAACTGTAAGAGATCTCCGAAAACTACAAGATGTTTTTTCCAAACCACCCATTCTGACCGTCGCTTGTGTCGAATATTTCAGATAAGCGTAAATGAATATATGTTAAATTAACAGTGGATATCATCGATACTTCTTCTATGATAAACAACACTACTTCTTTCAAATCTGATCTCAGAACTTGGAGCACCATCAGAAAGTGGCTTGAACGGTGTTTGCTTGTGTTCTACAGGCAGCTGCAAATAGTCTATGTATAATCAATCCATTCACATTGAATGCAGCTATTCCTGTTGGAGCACTAACTGCCACTTTTTTGTTTAAATACGTCTTAATCCAACCTTTCAGAGTGTTTAGTAAAAAGCTCTTTCCAGTGCCACCAGTTCAACTCACAAATCAGCGTAAAACGTCAGCGTTATTATCAGTTGTGATCATCGAAAAATCTTTTTTGATCGACATTAAGTTTTGCAATCATACTTTGAAGATCAGTTTGCTCTTCTTCTACCAGATTGATTCTCTGAAACTCACCCATTGCGTTTGCAGCTTCCACAGCTTCAAATTGAATTATTTCAAATTAGATATTGTTACAAACCTGTACTTTTGCTTCCCAGCGCTAATAGTGTCATCATACGAAAGACCGTTTCACAGTAAATTGTATTGGATGCTGTCGGATGCCGAGCCAATGATCCTAGAGCTTGGTAACAAACTTGGCGACCATTTGGTGACTTGGCGACGAATTTGCCGACAAAATGGATAATGCTCGAAAGTTCGAGAAATTTATCGATCCGTCCATTATTACACGCATATTTTAGTTTTTCCTTGATTTATACACTAAACTCTAATTATATTCTAAATTTGAAGCTTCTATGTCTGCGAGAAGTGCCTTAGAGTTTTGATGATCGGTCAGTCAGTCAGTGAGTGACAAAATTCACAAACTTTGACTAGTTATAATTCTTAAACTACTGGTTCAAATTTAATGAAATTTGAAATATACCGTATTTATATAATGACTGCTTGGTTACTGAAAATTCAGGCGTCTAAATTTATCAACAGCGTAGTGAAAGGGGATCGAAAATTGCCTGAACTGCTTCGAGAAAAGGATGGTACGGCCGTGCCGCTTGTTTTTGCTCGACTTGGCGGGGCACTGCCGTGCCCCCAGATTTCATTTAAGCGATGTATAATTACATAACATTAGGTGTATAAATTTGCCACCGCTATTTTTTCTCAAATTTTTAGGCTTTATTCTTAAAAAGCGATTGCATATTCCTAATTCAAAATGCTGTCTTTCGCGAGCTGCTACTTTCACTTCATCTTTTTGAAAATCATCGGATCCATCTCAAAAAAACAGAATATGTCTTTTGAAGTGATGCAGGTATCGATTTTTAACTTCTTCAAAAAAGTAAAAATGCTAATTTTCTTGGCTGCATGGGAACAAATGGTAATCAGAAGAAACAATGCCTGGAGAGTACACCGGGGGGGGGGGGAGAGACCTCCCATTTCAGTGTTTCCAAGTATGTCTTGACCGTTTTTCAGACAGTTTTTGACCGAACATTGTTATACTGGAGAATGGAGAATAATTTTGTAGTGTTTTTATTGGTGCTGTCACCGTATCTGCCTCGATTCCAACGCACCAGTTAAGTTTGGTACCCATCCTCTGTGATTGTTTCACTTGGTTTCAACAGCTTATAATGTATCACACCGAACTGGTCTCATCGACTTCTGAGCATAACCTGGTTTTTGTGAACATTCGGTCTAGCCGTCGACGTGGAGGTATGTTTGGGCATTCACCATGATTTTATGCGCTTGGGCTTACCGTAGTGGATCCATTTTTCGCTGGTGATCACAATGTGAATGTATGAACCTCTTCCGGCTCTATCTTTGAAGCCACAAATAAATTCATACAATCATAAATTCATACAAATAAATTCATACGTTCATCTCATACAATCATACAAAATACAGTTCTTTTTAAATCATTCCCTTTGAATCTTTGAGGTATTTCGAAATGTCTTATCGAGTCTTCCCCAATGGTTATACCGATTCTTATCGCATTTGGCACAAGTTTTCATCAATTTGAAAATTTCCTCTCTTCCCCCGCCGTGTCGGTCTTCGACGTTAAATTCGCCGCTCTTAAAGCGTTGAAACAAATCACGTCATTTACTTCACCAAGAGCCGATTCACCATAAGTATTCTTGAGAGCAGCTTACTATAAGCTGCAAGTTTCTTCAAATGGAAGCAAGAAATCAAAACCTCCTGCAAATGACGAGCATTTGACTCGAAAACTGAACATCTTCGATTGATAATAAATTTATGATGTAAACACATATTCACTGATGTTATGCTGTCGTAATGTTGACAGATGTTTAAACTTACTGTGCGATATTTTTTATCTGCTCATTTCAGTCAGCAGTTACCGCTGCCGCTATCGCTCCAAAAACGGAGAATGCAAAGTTTTACACCTACTAGGTAAAATGAGTCAATATCTGAGATGATTTATCAATACTATTCATGAGTTTCGAAAACATTGTTTGATGATACAGGTCAATACTGATTCTGACTTTTTCATAATGATATTCTGTTGATGTTGAATATACCCTCTAGGATTTAAAATGACATTCATTTTGTCCTACAATATGACAACTTCATATTTTGACTATTCATAGTAATAAAAAAAATAAAAAAAATATATCATCTGTTAGCATAAAGCAAATTTTGCTTGAAATTAAATAAACTATCTAAGATCGTTCATTTTTAATCATTTAATTATTTAAATATTATATAATAAGTGGAAATATTGTTATTAGACATGCAAAAGGATAATTCTGAAATTATCGAAGAAATATAAACAAACGTAAAATGAACTTAATAGGCTATATAAATAAATAAATTATCGTTGTATTTCTTGATTACACAATAATTCATTTGATAGTGAAGATTGTGGTCTGGGTGAAATGACTTGAAGACACATGTTGTCTTTTATGGGGTTTATTGGTAACATCAACAACAAAAGGCACATGAATACGCCAAAATGTAGAAGGCCTAAAGAACTACACATAAAATTTCTCGGGAGAGAGAGCCGAGATAACACTCCCCCTAGTACAGGAGTTCACGTTCCCTTCTATTGGAAAAAATAAAAAATAATAAACAACAGGGAGACCACGTGACACATGATTGGCAGCTAGTTCCGCCCAGGAAGATCACGTGGTTAACTGAATTCTTAACAGGCTATATCAACCAAAGATGAGTAGAATTTGTGATTTTAGCGAAAAGGTCCTTTCTATTTGATGCTATATATTAGTGTGTTTATTCTACAGTTTGAAAGAAGTATTTGAATGGTCTAAACACGTTTTGTTATAATCATTTTTTTCATATTAGCAAACATTTATTGATTGAAGAACAGAGCCTAAATATAACCTCATTTCCTTACAATTTTTTTTAGGAGTAAAACTTGGAAATCTAAAAAAATCGTCAAATTGTATATTATTTGTTTTTCAGAATTAAAGAAAATGGTCACTAGAAATAAGAGGATTTTCGATTTTCGATTTTTAATGCTATGAGGGCAAATTTAGGCATTTCTCTGCCTTAAGACATGCACATCACTAGGCCCCTCTTTTAATACAATAATCAATTTAATTTCACATTTAAGCACATTATTGCAATATTAATGATTTATTTTAGATTAACATTTTTTTTATTTTATTTATTGTAGCTTTGTAAACATGTTTTTGTTTTTATTAATCTAACATGTCTCCAGATGGGTCGTTGTTCATGTTTGTGCTAAACATTATTGAAGCAGGCAGTTCGGTTTTATAATTATTCTAATAATTAAATGAACCGATGAAACATACAGGAATCTGACCAATTATTCTTGATAAAGCTTTAATGTTATCCTAATATTTTATCATTCATAGAATTTGTATTTTTTCCAAATCATTTATTCAACAACTATGAAAATAAAGTGTTTAATCGATCTGCTTGCGGTTCCCTCTCAGACTAGTAGCCTAAGGAAGCTGCCTGATTTGCCTAGCAAGAAATCCGCCATTGAATGCGAATCATGTTTCCTCAAGTGCAGAGCTTAAAAAGACATTTTCTTTTCATTGATTTAAGCAAGAGAAGTTTAAAAGTTCTTAATCATTCTTATATCTATATTTATAGAACTTCTTTCTGTCCATTTTAAAGACACATGCGAAGGTAGGGGAAATGGACAAATCAGTGATTTCTTGGATGTTCAATGTGAATCTTGCACCATCACATCAAAATTTAAAACTTTTAAATTTAAATAGAAGTTTTAGTTTTATATATGCACAGGAGAGAGAACAAGGGGAGTTCATTTTTACTAAAAAGGATCTTGGATTTTAATAGAGGAAGAGAAAGAGGTATGAGAATTGCAATAGTTTGTAAAAATAAAGTATTCAATCAATGTAAAGACAACACAAATTATAGTAACATTCAATGGATGTTTTACAGATATTTGAAAATCCACATTGTTAGAACTATAAAGAGGTTTCTGTGAATGCCTTTTTACCATTTTGGATAGGTAAAGATGAAAAGAATCGCTGGTCAGTTCGAGAATGATTTCAAACATAGACTGATTTCAAATATTAAGATTTTTTTTAATATTCTTTCAATTACTTAAAGCGACACAGATTCTGTTGACTGAACTGGAAATATATGAGTAATTTTGTTTTAAAATCTATATGTTCCAGTAGATATTAAAGTTATGCGTTTAATACTTTAATATTTCATATTCTGATATATGAAAATAAATCTCAGTAATATCCACTCCACCCCTATTGATTTTTATTTGTTGAAATCATTATTCATCATAATGAAGAGTTACATTAATGTATGTTTTTCAAAATTTAACTGCAAAATGTATGTGGCTATTTTTTTGATTTATTTTGAACAATGTAGAACCTGTCTTTCAGAAACACGTTGCTTAGTTTAAATTTTAGAGACCGTTATTGTTCTTAATATCCAACTATATGTGTTTCTAAGGTGAACCGAAAATTTTTATAACTTCTTGTTTTCTCTAACAATGCGCATAATTGAAAGAAGGTTTTAAAATTTTTATTACCATATTATCCATTACCGAGCCTTATTTGATTCACGAGTTATAAAACCTTACAATCTTTCTTCTACTTTCTCTTAAGATTATGCCTTTAAGTTAACTATTCTGCGAAACATATTTGCAAATAGTTTCCCACCCACAATACATCAGAGACTCGCTCGGCATTTCATTCCTTCACTGAAATTTTAACTCATGGGTCCCAACCATCATTATTTGCAGCAACAACAACATTTTTTTTTTTCTTTTACAGATGAGATAACTTAATTTTTTAAAATTTCAAAGTCTAAAATTTTGTAAAAATCCTATTTTTGTATTCTTACCATAAAATATTTCTTCACTGATAAGGCATATCACTAACTTGTAAACTGTATCTCAAATTTGATTTTTTAAGAGGCTCTTTGTTACGTCTTCTTAATAAAGTAGTTTTCTTGCCATAACATTATATTAATACCTTGAATAATCGTCAACTACATGTTTTACTTCAAGCCAGGATTTTTAAACAATGGCTGTGATTCCATCTGAGAAGACGGGTACAATTTTGAATTCATTGAAAGTCTTACAAGAAATGTTTTGTTACATTCCTCCATATCAAGATACAAATATGACGAAGAAAATTATTTTAACAGAAAACTAAAGAACTAATTTATGCAATAGTTATAAAAATTAAATTTGTATTAATATAACTATTGATTAGTACTTTTTTAAATGTATTTTCCTTTCCTATAATTGTGTTCTTTTTTATTTATTAGAATGGTAGTGCAAAAATCAGCTGTGATCGAAAAGGAATTTATGGAAACGGTTTGCAATGGAAGAGGGGGAGAGAAAAGCGGAAAATAAATAAATAAATTTAAAAAAAAACCTTCCTGTAAACTATACGCCATTTGCACCGGAAATTTCTTTCCTCAAAACATTGCTTTTGGTTTTTTCCTCTCACAGTCAATGAAATCTGTTTTTACTTCCTTTAATTGCTTCATAGGAAAATTGCAAATGTATTGATTTATGTACTGTCGTCAAATCATAAAAGAGCTCTTTTCTGACGCTTTATTATTACTATTATCATCGGTGACACATTTCAAAGATATGCTTCGTAACTACTCCAGCTCATCATTCTTAAAGAACAGTCATGGAATGTATGGTTTTTTGAAGGTCAGACACCCTTCCTCCCTCTTTACTCTTCTAATAAACCCCTTCCTTTTTTTTTTTTTTTTATCTCGGAAGCTCGATAACACCCCTGCGCCGAGTCGCCTATGAATAGATCCTATTTTTGTGGGCGACAAGGAACGGGGGAGCCCATCCAGGCATCCCGTGAGGAGAAGAGGCACAGCCGACGATTTTCTTTAGCATTTTTTCCCTCTTCTTCCTCCACACCACCTTCCCGCGAGCGGCGCTCCTTTCCCCCATCTGACCTGCTTTAAATCTGTTCCCAGCAGTCGTTTGCCTGCTCTCCTCGCGTGGGGCATGGCGGCTTACTCCTCGAGCCCCGAAATCGTCTGCCGTGATGGGCTGGGCGATTTGGTGCCCGGGTCCGGCACACCCGCGACCACCACCATTAGCACCATAGCGGTACAGTCCGGCAACACGAGGATTGTAATAGCCCTCCTACAAGTAAGTTATTGTTGTCTCATTCAGCTGCACGGGAATCCGTGTGTAGACATATTCGAGCAACTTTCTTTCCCTAAATGTTTTCCCTGTAGGGAAACGTACGCGCACGCGCTGTCGTGTGTTGGTATTCGTTGGTGCGTTTGACAACCATGTGGGAGGCACGGCGCGTCAACAGTTTTTTTAGATGTATAATTAGGATTGTTCGGATGAGAAATATTTGCCATTTGATATTGTTGCACGTTGATGATATGCTGTTAATTAAAAATGTTATTTTCAAAATGTGATTGATAGGCGGAAGGAGAATTTTCCAGTTGAAGAAACTGGATGAATTAAAGTTTTTGTTTACTTTTTTTTTTGCTCCTTAGTATAGGCACTGATTAATTGCGTAAATCTCATCTTTCATTAAAGAGATAAAAAATATTGATGAATGCACCTTTCAATAAGAGATGTAAATATTAGATGCATAAATGATAAATATATAGAAGTATAAAACTTTTCCCATTACGTGTGCCTTTTTTTTTTTTTTCTTTTCCAAATTTTATTTGATCACTTCGAATATTTTTGATATTTTAAGTATAGTTTTCAGAAAAGATTAATAGTAATAAACATTTTACACTCATAGCCCTCCCTTATGTTTGATAACATAATTGCTATGACTTATCAGAAATGTTTTATCATTTTAATGAGAACTTGTTTGTGTTTGTAACCGTATGGGAATATACTGGAGAAATTAATTCACTAATTTTTTAAAACATTTTACTCAGTTTTAGTCTTAAAGAAAAAATGTTGGCGTGTCCTAATGAGTTAATT
Organism: Argiope aurantia; assembly: GCA_026543865.1. Lineage (NCBI taxonomy): Eukaryota > Metazoa > Arthropoda > Arachnida > Araneae > Araneidae > Argiope > Argiope aurantia. The sequence continues at coordinate 70,869 of JAPMOR010016589.1, read as the reverse complement.
TTTTTTTATCAAAGTAAATAAAATATATGCATTATAGAATCTTTCTTCTTTACTAATAATCAAAATCAATACTAATTTTACCTTCCCAAAATTGAATCCAAAATGAAATTGAATCCAAAAATATCCATTTGTTACTTATAAATTTCTTTTTATTTGTAATAAATAATCTAATAAAAAGCACATTATTTAATTATGAAAAATAAATTTTACAATAACTTAATAATCTTAGTCATTCACATTATATCATTTTATTATTCAAATGAAAATGGATAATCGGTTGAAAATATTTTCAACTATCATAAGATTAACAATAAAATTACTTAGGAACTTATAATGAAAAAGTTTCTATAAATGAAGCATTTGTTTATAAATATATGAAAATGGAAGAAGTTAATAATCTGTTATCTATCTAGAATATATTTTTAGCAGATTTATCGTTTTCATACTTTATTTCTTGTGAGATTTGTTAGTGTTGTCTAAATTATTTTATTTATCAGCTAAGAAATTATTTTAAAAGGTACAAATGCATTTTGTTATATTGATAGGCATTTGAAAACTGCAGAAACCATAATATTTTTTTACGAAAACTGTAAACTTTCTCGTAAAAACTATAATTTTTTTTTGGCGAAATATAATTGAAAAAAGCTATAATCTTTTATGACAATGTTGTGAAAAATGTAGATTTTGATTATTTTAAAATGATACTTTGGATGAGGTTAACAGAATAAACCGTTGACACCTAACAGAATAAACCGTAGACACCTAATAGAATTTGTAGTATTTGTCTCTGTGGCTTAAGAAAATCAGAATTAATTGTTTTTAGGATTAATTGAATTATGCGAGATTTTCTTGTAGAAATTACAATTGTTTTAAGAAATAAAACTTTTTTAAAAATATTTTATATTTTTTCATAACTATTAAAATTAAAGTTGAGTTTTTTTTATCTTTGCATTTTTTGTATCGTCTTTAATATTGATTGGAGCGGATTCAATGTTAGATTAAATCACCAGTGCGGTGGTCATAATACACGCCTGATTTTGCATTTAATTATCAAGATTTGTTAGGAGAAATGAGATTAAAAATTACTTTTGAATATCTCGCCATCTTAAATTACTTCCATTAGTTTTGCTTGAACAAAGTTGAATTTTTAAAAATAGTTCAGTAAAGCATGTCATCTTAGCAAGCATAAAAATAAAACTGTGTGCTTGGACACTAGAATTCCACCGGAGTAGGCTGACAATATGATGTTCTATGATTCTCCTTCCACATTCTAAATTATGGCTTGCTAACTCCGCCAAATTGGCCTACCTTCCTTTAATATCTTCTGAGAAAAACCAAGTCTACCTTTTCAGTCGTCTACCATTAAGTTGCCCCAAATTTATGCTTGTAAACAGCCTTCCTTCTTTTTTTTCTTCGTCTCAAGGATATTTGACCTCGTGAACTTAGTTTAACGAAATCACTTGGCGTTAGAGTCCCATGGGAAACATAACAGCACGTGTCTTCTGTTATCTAGATAAATGTTTTCTAACGGTCTGTTGTGAACAGCGAGTCCTTACTCCTTCAAAATTAAACTGACGCGTGTCACGTGACTCTTGATTGATAGCAGTTTTTCTACTAATTCAATTAAAAAAAAATTTAAAAAAAAGCAATTTGCTTTAAAATATTAAGATAGTATTTTTCTAAATATTTTAACTTAACTGTAATCTTAACTAAAAAGCTTTTGAGCTTTTATTCAAAATTTTCGCATAATTCATCTAAGAATTAAAAAAATAATAATAATAAGGTGGGAATTTTAACCACAAATTCGTTTCAAATAATCAGACACCTTTAATATTCGCTGTCACGTTCTTAACCCCTATAATGTCGTAATTCCCGTTATAGAAGAGTAGGAATTAAATATTCTCCTTGCTTTATTCATTCGACCTTTATAGCTGGAATTTCGAAACTTTCTGTTTATTGTCTTCGGTCTTGTCCGCTTCATTCAAAATTTTACTCGAAGGAATTGACGAAAGTTTATCTAAGGTTTCACTTTGCTTCTGTTCTTTTTAGAAAACGTTTTAAGATTTGTTTTGATTGGGAAATACTCGAATACTCGAAGTAAACTGACGGTTGGTCAATTATTCCTTGCTTGCATTCAGTAGGGGATTAAAATTGTTCGCATATTTAACGTGAATTTTAACATATTTTCATTTGCAACGATTCTAAGTATTTGTTTAGCTGTAGTAAATAATGCAAACTTAATTTTAAGTTACAGGCATTCGTTGAAATATATATGATTGAATTTTATCTCCTTACAGTGTCAATCAAATTTACAAATATTTTTGATATTTGCTAGAGACTACTAGACCCATTCAGATTCATTATAAGAATAAAGTTTAAAGTCTCGATTTTAGTGATGATTCTTCTTAAAACTGCGAGGTCCGACTGCCTTGAAATTGGTGAACTTGGAAGTTTCAAGGGTGGAGTGACACATGAAATATCGATTGACTATGAGTTGATGTCCAAAATTATTTTGTTTCCCTTTGGATTGGTCTTGTGTGGTTTTAACCGAGACGCTAATTTAGCAGATTAATTAACTGCAGTCTGCAAGCAATAGAAGCAAATTAATTAAAAGCAAAAGACTACATTAAAAGCAATCTGCACGAATCATTTATATAAATAAAAAATGTCTTTCATTAGTATATAATTGCCAAAATTTTAACTTATTCCTGCGTGATTTTGTAATAATATTTCTTTTTTACTTTTACCAAATGTCTTCAATGCAGAATTAACAAATCATTTCATTACAGAGGAAGAAAATAATTCGAATTATTGTAGAAATATTAATTCGAAAATATTCGAATTCGGTTTATTGTCGAATTGTATTGGGTTGTTCGAAAAGTAATTTCGTTTTTTTTTTTTTTTTTTTTTTTTTTTTTTTTTTTTTTTTTTTTGTGTGTGTGTGTGTGTGTGTGTGGAAAGGAAAGACAGTTTTCGTATAATAAACAAATACTTTATTAAATTATATATTGGCCGTTCTGGTCCAACACCTTTTGCCATCTTTCTGGTAGTAGCACAATTTTACGCTCATAAAATTTTTGGTCTTTGCTGCCAAAAAACGGATCGAGGTGGTTTTTGACCTCCTCATTGGAGGTGAAGGTTTTACCGTCTAAAAAATTTAGCGAACCAGTTCTGGCACTGGCGTACTCTCAACACACCTTCTCCATACACATCGGTCCATTTCTTTCTGGCTTGAACAGCATTTTTACCCTTTCTGTAGTAAGATATGTCGAAAATGCTGCTTATCGCTCTCCATATTTAAAAAGGCACCAACCAAAAACTACTGCGTAGAATGAATTGGAATTTTTCACACACAAGCCTTGCTATATGAGCTCTCAAAGCATATAAAAATTATACGGCTTAAATGTGAAGTTGGGTGCAAAAAAATACAATTAAATCCTCTGTCGGGAAAAGACGAAATTACTTTCCGAACAATCCAATATTGATGCTAGTATTTATATTCTTCTCTAATAATAGAAAGATAATTGCGGTTTAATTTTAATTTAACCTTTCAATAAATACAGTACATTTCTTTAAAGAAATTATACATAATGTTGAGTAATATTAAGTCGATGAATTTTCTTTCAGTGCTGAAAAAGTATTAATTATACTGAGGCTTTTACTGAAAGAAACATTACAAAAACTTTGGCGCTCTTTGTGATTTTTCATTGGGGTTTTTCTATACATGAACATTTTGCTTTCTACAAATCGTGCGATCTATACATCATTGATTTTCTAAAAATACTTTGGTGCTTATACTAACACTGACTAACTGTAGACCAGCAGTGGTGTAAAAATAGCATCAAATGTGCCTTTGTATTGGATTCTATTCATTTTTAGTATCTAAACCAGCAGAAGGGAGTTCCTCGAAACTTTCTCATACACTCTCTAAGAAATGTACTTGTGTATTATCAACCGTGTGTAGTATTTAAAATAGAGTCTAATGGCCTTCGATCTGTGGTGATTAATTTAGCGATTCATTTCTGGAATGCGGCGATTATCCAAACACCGGAATCCAGATGTTTATTTTGCATTTCTTTTTTCCGACCGATTGAAACCAATATTTGACACAGATCAAGACAATTGTAGTTGCAAAATTACGTACCATTTCTTTTCATTTTTTTTTTACGTTTTAGTCAACATGTTTTTGAATGATCGCGTTTACATGCTTGTGGAAAAATAGATCTATACACGATCAATTCCTTGACGAATTTTATTCCAAATTTGATAGGCATTTGCATTTTAGGTGTTAGATCTGAGTACTAAATTTTATCCAGATAATCTCTTCGCTTTGTAGTTAGCGTACCAAATTTTCGGTCATCCGGACAGACTTCTCCTAAATGAATTTCGCTGTAAGTTCGATGGAAAACCAGTCATTTGGTGTAAAGATCACATCCGTCTAGATCAGAGCATTTCTGAGGCTATCGTACTTACAGACAGACATAATATCAAAAATGCCATTTTCAGACTTGGGAAGGTATGAAAAACATTTTGATTAAAATTTTTTAACGATTCCCTGTTTGTGTTCTTCGTATACGAGAAAGGAAAAGCGATATTCATCGACTTGAAATGACTTTAGCTTGGAAATATCTTAACATTTATGTTACCTTTTCTGATCCTGTGAAATAATGAATTTTAAGCTTCTGAAGTAGTACAAAAAATTACTCACTTGAAAAACGACTATATTTTAACTTATTTACTTTTAAGACAGCTTCATTTTTTTACCATTCACTGTTTAAACAAATTTAACTTAATGTTTTAGAAATAGATGGATTTTCAAGTAATTACCTCCAATAAGTATTTATAAGAAAATTATAAATACTTCCAAATAAGTATTTATTTCCACATATTGTATTTAATCAAGTATTTATTTCCATACATGGAAGTAAATACTTTCAGTCTGTGCATTTGCAATCATATTTACTTTCAACCGTTTTAGAAGTCTTTTCCCATGAGAACATGAAGTCTTTTATTCAGATGTACGTCCAGCATTCAAGGGTTAATGAGTCGCTGTCCTTGTTAGAAAAAGAACTCGGGGCGTGTAAATTCTGTCAACTGAAGCAGACGCGGTCTACAGTGAGACACCACGCGATTCCATTCATTTTTTTCGAGCTGCGTGAAAGGTCGCTTTCATCGTCCATTATTAAAGGAACCGAATAACACCTTTTTCTACAGCTCCGAACAGTTTTATTGTTACCGAATGTGAACTGAATCTTGAGTGTTTTCGATAAAAATCAAAATATTAAATTATTTTAGGGGGATTCTATTTCGTATTGAATTATTTTTATTAAATAAAGTATTTAAATTTTGTGTAAATGGTATTTGAGCTTTAAATGTTTACATATTATTTAAAAAAAACATTGTGAAGGTCTGAAATACACACTATACGTCCGTTAAATTCATTTTTGAACCTGTTACATTTGGATCTATCTAATCAGTCATCAATTCTTACGAGTATTATTTTGAAGTATCTTGATTTCTATAGTTAAAAAAATATCTGCTAAATAGATATTTTTTTTAAGTAGATGCAAGAAGACGAGATTGATTGTTTTGAGTAGATGTAAAAAGATACAGACTAGTTTTCAGGGAAAAAAATCAACTTATATAATAATATTTTTTTACTGCTTTAAGCAATGAAATGAACTCTGGTATTCTATGATTAATTGTGCATCTGACTGCTTTTCTGAATGCTAAGGGTTTAATCGGTGGTAAAAGTTATTAGAAATGAAATGCTCTTTCTATTACCCTATAACTCTTTTTTAGTTGAATTAATCGAAACATTGAAAATTAAAACAGCAATTAATATTAATATCGCATTTTAATAATTCGTTTCTTTTGATCTGCTAGGTTAATGTTAAAAGTGCTTGTAGAAACATCTGGAAAAATATTGTCTAAAAGTAAAATATTACAAATATTTTAATACTGAAATATATCAGACTAATTACAAATACTGGATCAGATCAAACCTTATAGGTGTTTGCATACTGTGTGGGTTTCGGACCTACATACTCACATTTTGAAACAATAATTTTCCTTTTATCAGTTTTAATTTACTATTTTTATAAGCAGCTTTTTAGTAACTGTATATGTAGAGATTAAATTAAACTATTCTTATGCCTGGGAAAATTGAAATAATTAGATATTTACGCATTAGTTACTTTCAAGAGAATATGTTTCCAATATTTCGCACACATAGGATTAAAATTCAAAAGTAATTTTAAAGAAATATTTAAAAAAATGGTACAAAGATTTTTAGTATAATATAAATATTTTAATAGAAGCATGTATAATAGTTATGTTAACTTGTGAATCATTCAAATACAAAGGAAATTGGACCAAACCGAACTGCAAGTGGATTTGAAAATATGAAAAATTTCTTTAAAGGACACTTGACAATTTGAAGGACACTTGACTTTAATTTCAATAACTGGAGGTCAGGTGTTTGTAAATAAAATAGAAGAATTATCCTCAAACAATGCAGATAAATAAAGATGAGGAATTGAGAGCTTTAATCATTTACTTATTTTGAGAATTTGATAATCTGGTTCTGATTCAACGTATGAACTCCATTTATAAAGTACTTCTGAAAAAGAGTCATTTTCATCTGAATATGTTGTTCTGTTTCATCTGAATTATCAATTTTAATAAAAATGCAATCTATTAGGAAGGCATTATCATGTTCTAGTTAAATATTAACTGGATTTTTTTTACTTTAATATTAAAGACAACTTAATAATAATAAAAAACTATTTTTTGCACCCTTATTGTTTCTTTTAAATTAAGCAATTTGGAGAATTATACGATTTGTATTTGAAGAAGTTAAAATTGACTAGGTTCATGTTTTAACTTTTAATTTAGACGCATTTTTTAAATTTTAGGTTAAATTCCAAATAAATGAATCTTTGTGGACTACAATTTAACACTATACTATATTAATTTAATGCGAATGCTATGCATAGTTAATATAAATTTTATTTACAGTCTTTTCATTCTTGCAATTTTCTTACAATTCATATTTTTAAGGCTTTGGTTAGACACAAGGAGATTATCATGATGTTGCTGAGATTTTATGGTCATGCAATACCCTCTAGTTTTTATTGAAGTAACATTATTTTAAATATAACTGTGTGAAACATAACCGCATGAACTGATAAGTTTAATTCCATCAAATGAATACAGGTACACTCAGAATCAAGAAAGCAACGAATATAGTATTTTGCTACAAGGAAGGTATAATGTAAAAAGAATTAATATCATATAAAAAAGGAGGGGTGGATACTTCACTTTCATTTTTTTAGATGGAATTATTTATTTATACTTCTGCAATTTTTCTTTTAGAAAAGTTTAAGTCTTTGAAAATTAACTGAAAATAGGGAAATTTATGTGTTGTGTGAACACTCATAATAAAAGTTTGGATCAATATCGTCAAGAACTTCTTAAAAGCCTTTATTTCATGACATAATGTGCTCAGACAGATGATGTTAGCAATCATTTTGTTAGGAATTTTCTAACAAAAAACCTTTTTTCTAAACCCCAGGTTCAGTCGTCACCTTGCTGTGCAATATGGTTTAAGTAAGATGAGCGTCTCGCTAACTTGATTCTTGACTGCATCAACTTTAGCACATAATATTTTGACTCGAGTTAGTGTCCATAAGTCGGTCTGTATGCTGTTCCAGTCTATTTTGCCTTAGTTCCTTTTTCTGTGGAGACCTGAGAGCTGTGGCGTACATAAACCGGAAAATGCCAGCATGTTCATGATTTACTCTTTTGAAATACATTATTCTTCAAATTAGAATTTTTAAAATTTTTTATTTCGCCATTTTACACTTTTTATACTACTTGCTTACATTTTTCAGTATGTAGAAGTTAAAAGCAGAAGGAATGTGTGTTACCTATTTCCACAATTATTATCTATAAAAGTTTATGCAGTCGTTTATGCAGTTCGAGGAGAATATGAGGAAAAATCTTCCTATTTTTTAATAATAATACTAGCACATGTCTTACACTTTTCATTAGTTAAAATTCGTTGAAGAACTGATTTTTCTATTATTTTTAAATTTTATTTCTTTCATTTTTGACATCTAATTTGCATTATTATGAGTCATTCCTCTTCATTGTTTCCGTACTTTAATTAAAAAATTTTGATATCCTCATGTATATAAGTGATTATTTATCTACCCCTTAATTTACAATTTAAAAAATATATATCGCATCATTGTTCAGTTAGCTGAGAAGCATGTTTTTTTCCTACTTTCATATGCACGGACAAAAAAAAAAAAAAAAGATGTTTCGTATCGTTTTAAATCTCAGACACTTCATGTATTTCTTGACGTTATGTTAATATTTTTCTGAGATCAATACATATTCGTATAGAAAACTAAAGACTAAAATAAAACATAATGCGTATGCAGGCCTCACATGTCTATTCATCATAATTAATAAACGGTAGTCTACTTATCATAATTAATAAACGGTA
>JAPMOR010016589.1:38104-52406 GCA_026543865.1 Argiope aurantia | reverse complement strand
ATATACATACACTATCATTTATCCAAGAATTATCATATATACTTATTTGTGAAGCCCTTTTTTTCAATCAAATTCTCAGTTTCATTTACATTTTAAATTTTTCAGGAATTTTATCATTGCTTATTATTTTAATTCGAATTCATTCCAGAAGACTATCTAGAGCTTCAGCTGAACATTCAAAGTTAGAAAAGCTTCTTTAGAAAAGTCCATTGTATCCTTAAAACTTTAATTGGCGAAAGTGATAGATGACAAGTTCTTTGACGTTCAGGACATGTGTATATTTTTCTCCCTTTCTATCTTTCGTCTGCTTACTAACGCAAATCACAAGAGACCCCCTAATCTATGAAGCAGACAAACAGCTAGCGATACCATCTGTGTGGTTTCGGATTACCACATGAACCCTGCCATCATCTCGCTGCGTGCCTATTAGGTTGAAGCATAGAGCTGAGAGCTCTATGGGTTGAAGCCTTACTCCGTGTTGTCAATTCACTTTCACCGACATGTAACGGAGAGTAGGAAAGGAGCAAAAAATTAGAAAAATAAAAAGTTCGTGACGCCACGTTTCCTGATTCAATTACTAAAGTCACGGTTCATTCATGAGTCTGCAACTGTGAAATATATATAGCGTAAAAAGCGTAAAATTACCGCTATCTTGCAGAAAGGATGGTTTCGGTTGATACAGATGAGATGATATCAGCAGTTATAAAGTTGTTTTGTTATATGATTAGAGGATCAAGGGCGTTTCAGAAAGGTGAAATACAACAGAAGAAATATCATGGATTTGAAAATTCTAATTATTGAGATTAACAGTTCAAGCATCATTAGAATTTTATCACACTGAATCTTAATTCATAGAATTAGGAATTACTGTTAGTTCGCAGCTGTTGGAGATAGAATTAATTATATTTCAATATATTTTCAAAGAGAGCCTTTTGTGAGATATTTCAGGCAATTCTATTTTTTTTTAATCAATTATTTGAAGCAGCGTTATGATAGATTTTAGTCATTGCATGAACACATGAAAAAAATTCAAGAATAGCCAAGACAATTTCTTGAGTGAAGTCGGATCATATGCTTTCTTTAGTAGACTATGTCAGCTTTGTTCATAACAAACTTAAGTTTTTCACACGCCTGAAGTGTCAAAGTGGGATATTCATTTTTAAAACTTATAAAATGAAATTAATCCACGAACTTGCCAAGGACTCTTAGTAGAATTAATGTGATTGGTTTAGTTATATTAACGTCCCGTTTACAGCAATACTTAGGCTATTTTCGGACGGACTTCGTAATTTTGAACCGCGGTCAGATGACGAGAACGACACCTGAGCTGGCACCCCCCTTTCCACACCACACCAGCCGGAGGACGTTTGGTCAGGACGGATTTAACGTGCAAATGACCCCTTTACACGACGGTTCTTCGGTGGAATCGGGTCTCGAACCTGAAACCCTCCGGTTCCAAAGCCGAGACCGTACCACCAGGCCACCGCGGCCCGAATGATTGTGATAGTATATTGCTTAAACAGAACGCGTCCTGTATTCGGATACATCAATGCAGAGAAGTTAAAAATGTTAATGCGATTTTTTATTAATTTAATTTAATTTTTGGTTTTAATTCTTAATTAATTTTTAAATTTTAATCCTATTTACAATTTCTTCTTTATAAACTAGAGATTTCATGAAAATGTATACACACAGTCACAAAGCAGGTGTGCACTTGAATACATTTCAAGTCATAGTTTTACATTTTCCCAAAAAATGCAACGCACAGTTTATTCTGGAGGATATTATTTATTGTTTTGAGTTATAATTTAAATATAACTAACAATTAGCGCAATCTTCATTATTTTTATTTTTTAACTTATTTTCTTTTCTATCAGTACAATTTATATTATAATTTATTAGAGTTTGCAATTTCGTTAGCTTCTTAGAAGGTTGAAACGATAAATTTACTTATATTTTAAAGAACTTTTTGGGTATTTTGCACTATTTTTCACAAATAGAGCACTTATATTTTTAATTATTCACCAACGAAAGAGAATCCAAAACATAAAAGATTTAGATATAAAATTCTATATAAAAAAATCTCTTGGGAATATTGCTATTATAATCGGGAGAAATTCATTTTCGATTTTTAAAACGTTTAAAATGGAAGAGAGTATTCGAAGCAGTCAAGAACAAGACAACTATTCGTATTCTCGAATTGACGGATTCGGATGTTTGTAAAGTATGAAAAGTTAAAGAAAATAACTCCAATGAGCATGCAGAAATTAGTATTTTATGTAAAAGCAAATTTTCAAAATCATGCAGTCTTGACACAATTCTTCATGAATTACGAAAGGCAGGTTTTCATGGGCAAATACCATTCGTAAGGGAAATTTCTAGCATTAAAAGAATGCTTTGTGAAACAATGTGAAAAAAAATTGCTAATGTTGGAATTACGCGACTTTTTTCGAATGAAATCGATGGACGGATTTTTGATGAATTTCTGTTTTTCAGATGAACATAAAAAATTTGGAAGAAAGCAAACAACGGCAGAGTTGGAAACAATGAATATACGAGGAATTGCTAATCAGGGATGGTATGATTATAGTGTCGCGTAGAACTATAATATGGAACTCAATGACACTCACAAGAGGTAGAGCTAAACCAATTTATTAACAGAACTCAGAACTGAGAATACAGTAACTGACAAATTCCCTGCTTTTATATAAGCAGAGAAAGTTCCAGAATACTCTTCTGGAGACAGTAAGAAAAGTCCAGAACACTTGTCTGGTAAACTAAAGAAATGTCCAGTATCTTCTGGAACATGAAATAAAGGAAAACATAAAATCAAGGAACTAAGCATTTACATATACTATTAATAGCATTGTCTTTAGCGGGATTCGAACCCAGGTCTTTTGATCAAGAGACCAGTGCCATAACCATTCGGCCATGGAGATTCGACCGTCGTACTTCAATGTGGCAATAGTTTGGGGTTGTGTAGCAGCTTCTGGAGAATTTAATTGTAATTGAAAAAAGGAATAGATACAGCATTTTGAATATTTTGATAAGTAATTTTTCGTCAAAGCACCTCCATGTACAGTCTTGGTCAATAGAGCGATATCCAACATATCCTTTACTATTCTTCATCATTTCCTCACATTCTTTCTTCATCGGACTGGATCTAAGATAAATGAAGAGCTGTGCGATGAACTTTACTGGGAAACTTCCTTCATTTGGACGCCCCTCAAAAGTTTCAAGCATCATTGGAAAGATTAGACAAGTGTTTATGAACAAAAATATCCTCACTCATTTTCAAGAAGTGATCATTTTCTTTTTTCACGTGCGTCATTTCACTCACGTCAGAGTAAAAATCTAAAGACGTCTTCGTAAATCAAATGTAATGAGCTTATATTCGATAGTTAAAATTCTTAACACTTTTGTTTGGTTGTATGCCAAAAATAAGGTTTCGTTTACTTGACACACAAGAAAGCGGCGCGCGTAATAAGATAAGAGATATTCATCTCAAGAAAAGATCCGTTTATATCGAACTATTCGAAATCTAAATGAGTCTTTTAACAAATATTATTAATTTTTAAAATTTTAATTTAAAATTAATTCTACAACATTTTGCTTTGGAAGGAATGTCAAACAAAATAAATCTCGCTTCATAAATTTAAGCCCCGTCTCCTCTTTTAATTAATTAGATAATTCGATTTCACTTCTCTTTGTATTTTTGATTATATTGAATTCCATTGTTTGAATCCGATATTAGCTGCTATAGAAATACAGCCAATTCTTAGGGGTTTTTTTCCACATGTGTGTGTATTTATGTGGGGAGAGCCTTTAAGGAACTCACTGCTTATATTTTATAGTATGATACTTCAGATTAAGGAAAGTGAAATTTTTATTAAGAATATAGAACAATAACTTATTTTTACATTCGTATATTTATGCTGATATTATTTTGAACAAAATAATTAAAAACGGCAGAGATAATTTTTGTCTCAAAATCGGCTAATATTTTTAATGTTAATATAATTAAAAATGTGCCAGAAATGTTCAATTTATTAATTCAGTACGATGCTATGCATTTTACAGACGCTTATTAAAACTGTGCAAAAAGCTAAATTCCATTATCAATTTCTACATTTTTAGATTCATTTTGAAATGGCATTCTTTTATAGAATTATAGACTCATATATTTTTGAACAATGCAGCAAAGGGCTGGAGAATCAAATTAATAATAAATTTTAATCTGCATTAATTTAATTTATTGAATCTTTTCACTAATAAAAATGAGTATATCATATCAAATCTTAATAATGCTACAGGATACTCGCTGTTCTAGGAAGTATTCTCAGCCCTCTACTTTATACCATCTTTACAGCTGACTTCCCCAAGAACAACTGAATCACAAACTGCTTCTTTGCTGATGACATTGCTATCTTTACGCAGGGAGTACTGCTTATTTTGTCACCGAAACTCTTCAAAAAGGACTCCTAAAGAGTGAAATCTGGTTCAGGAAGTGGCGTATTGCCATCAATACGGAAACATGACCCGTGTCGTCATATTTTTTTAAAAATATCAACAAATTATTTTCCATTGCCCTCTTAAGAACGTGTCCTAATTAAAGGGTGTCTCAAAATTAATACAAGATTTGATTTTGCGTGCAGTAAAGCGTAGGGAACCCTATTAAAAACCATTTTATAGCTGATAGTTTAGTTAATAAAAAGGGAACGTTACACGATAGAACAATGTGTTAACGAACGATTCGAATTAAATTTAAAAAAAAAAACCCACATTTTTTAAAAATTTTTATATTTTATTGAATTGTAAAGTACACAGGATAGGGTTACGTATGGAATAGCACATAGGGCAAATGGTCACCACGGCTTTGCTGCGCATACACACTCATATGTCGAAATTTCCCATTTCCATTTTGTATAAATGCGGCTGAATTTCGTTGATACAGCGTTGAATTTCCTCTTTCTATGCATACATGCTTGTCGGCTTGTTGGCATAGACCTTTGATTTCAAATAACCCCATAAAAAGAAATCCAATGGTTTTAGATCACACGATCAAGGGGGCCAATTCTCAAATTTTCGAACTGTGGCCGCCAGACTTTCACTATTCTTGAAATATTGTTCGATATTCTATCTTGTAACTCACCATTTTTACTAACTATAAACTATTAACTGCCAAATGATATATTTTTAATAGGGTTGCCAACAATTTACTGCACGAATGGTGGCAAATTTAAATCTTGCGTTAATTTTGGGACACCCTTTACAAGTGGAAGTCTGTTTATGATACTTTTTATAGCCCTTTTAGAAACCAAATATAGTCCTTTAAATATTTTTAAGCATATCCATTCAAAAGAAGTATCAAGTTTCCTTCATAAACCCTTCCTCATATTACTCAAAACAGATTCTTTCAGCAATCCGGTCACACCCATAACAACAGCATCAGAAAACAACGTTTTGATCCAGCGGAGCAACGTACCTTATGCAACAATCAGAAACAAACCGGCTCTCTATTACGCCGAGATGCGGTTTTGGAAAAGGATCTCGAGGTTTATTTATAGCCGAGATGATCGAGACCGGCGGCTGCGGGGATGTAGTCGTACTGAGGGAACGACATGCATAAAAGTGGCAGCAGACTAAATGTGCTAGGTAGGCGAAAAAACCCTCTGCTACTTCCGCCTGAAAGAGTGGAGGTTAAATTTAGAAGGGAGACCCGTTAAGGCACCAGCGACGACAGACAGTCATTACACTCCTTTCATTCAGTTGGATTATCGTTTTCGAATGTTTTATTGGACAGTGTAAATAGGATGGAGCTAATGAGGCGGCATCTTTGATTGGCTCGTTCTTGAACTCAGTAAGCCTGACGTAAGGTGGAATCGAATTGAAAGAAATGCCATTTAAAGAAAACTTGGACTTAATGAGGAATACAATCCTGTCCATTGCGTATTAATTTTGCATGTGGATAAATTAAAAAAATAAATAAAAGAATACAACAAAATTCGGCGTAATTAGATGGCTGTAAAGCAAAGAGCTCAATGTCTGTGTTTGCTAAAATTCTAATTTTCAAAATTGTACCGAATCTTAAGTCATCTAAACGCGTTTTAAAAGATAAAAATAGTGCCTTGTTACAAATGAGCCACAAGATAAACACGTTGATATTTTTAATTTTGGAATCTTTTTAAATGACTCCTGGAATTTTATGACAGAATTTGGAGACAAAACTATTGTCAAGCATTTTTATAAGCAACCAATATTTAACATTTGGATTAATTTACCTTCCTGAATTCCGTCTTAACTTTTGAATGTAATGATGGATTTTGGTAGTAGAAAGCTACAACGCAAAATTGTTTTGAGACCTTTCTCCCAGTTTCATGTGTAAATTCATCATTGATTTAGTATTACAATGTATGTTTAATACATTTTGGTGCCCTTTATCAGGATATCGAAGTACAAAGTGAGAACCTTTTATATCCTTGCAATAAAAGGCCACTGTTACAAATAAGAACATACAGTCGGCTAATGAGATAAAAATATCGTAATATTAAATTTCTTAATCTTACGCGAGTGCAGTTAAAAATTTGATTGCAATGCTATATATAAAAAACTCACATATGAAGAGAACGTTTCTTGATGTACAACTCCTCTGTTGTACTACGATTTCAAAAGCTTTTGAAACTGTTTATTGTATTAAAAAAAAATTGAATTATTTTTCTTTTTTTTGTGTACGAATTATGAGAAAAAGTGTTGTAATTGTTAAAAATTTCGATCTAGATTCTTTGATCAATCCCCACGTTTAATATTTCATAGAGCTCGAAAACCACGATCTTGTAATGATATTTGTGTGTGTATGTGTTTTTTTTTGTGTGCATATCCACTGTTTATAATCTAATTCGAAACCAAATCATGTTGAGAAATGAAATTTATAATGTGGTCTTAACAAAATAAATAAATAAAATTTCAAGTTTGTATCAAATTTTAAATTAAATCTGTCAAAGGCATTACAATTTTATCAAAATTCATTGCCATTCATTTGCCGGAGGAAAATATTAAATTCATACTCGGTGAAATATTATTTGCATTTTTAATTATTGCTTTGTTCCCACATTTGCTTGAAAATACTCTCCTTTGGCATCGCTTCGGAAATAATGGGTTGCATGCGCTTTAAAAACATATATAATATATTGTTACAAACCTGCAATTCGGCTTCCCAGCATAGTTTGTTCCATCAACCGAAAGAAAGTTTTACAGTCATCTGAATGGACGGAGTCCGTGTGGCGCGTCGGAGGTCCCAGAGCTTGGCGACAAACTTGGCGACCATTTGGCGACTTTGGCGCCAAAATAGATTATACCCAATACAGAGAATTTTCCCGATCCGTCCAGTAGGAACCGAGATACGCCTCGAACGTTCCTGATTGGTTGAGAGGCTTCTAGCTCCGCCTCCCGAGACCTATAAAAGGAAGCAGCCGCAGCTGCCAAAGGAAGGTAGACGACAGGGGAGTCCGAGTTCGAAAGCAGCGAAGTCTGAGTAGCCGAAGTCGAAGACAGAGTGGACGGCTCCGACTTCTCCGACGGAGTCAGTCCGAGTCGGAGAAGTCCGAAGACGGAGCGGAGTAGTCGGAAGCGACGGAGTCAAGCTAGTGCTGAATTGAGCTGTGCGCTACTGTCTGCAGTAGATTCTGGTTGTATGCTGTTGTTGTATGCTACACATATCGGCTGAAGATAGTCTTCTCTGTGCTGTATATAGCTGTCGCTTTTGTGCTGTCCTGTGTGTCTTTGTGTAAATAAAGGTCGTTGTTTTTATTCTACTTCTGCCTGCTGATTGAGCGTTCTTTACACCATATAACTTCCACTATCCACACGAACCCCGGCAGAAAATTTCGTAACAATATTCTCTTACTCAAAGAATATACACGGGAATTTACGGCGATCGCAACTACTCATTTCGGCTGTTAATCAAAGTAGTTATTTGTCTTTTAAGGAATTTAACTGTCGAATGCGAATTAGAAAAAACCTTATAAATAACTAAATAGCTTTTGGTTATTTATAAGGAAGTTAAAGAGAGTAAAAAATGAAATGCGTTTATTTTTGTGAGCAGCATTGAAGTATAATTTAAAAAATTCGGAAATTTGCAATCCGTCAAGTTTTTTTTTTCACACAAAAATTCTTCGGTAATAAATTAAAGTTTGATTTTTCTCAAATATTTTAATATGGCGTGAGTACCATTTATTACCTTTTATCCAAAACTTTTTTAAAGTTATGAAATAAAAACAGCAGTGACAAATCATCAGTACATGTGCTGGATTTTTTTTACTGATTTTTCTATAGAGAACACTTTGTTTCATGATACACCATTACTGTGATTTCTAAATGTAAGTTATAAATGGTCCCTTTAAGTGAAACTGTTAGAAAAAATGGAGGCGGAGGAGACTTCGATAAGTTCTTAACGCGATAATTGCCTTTTATGCTGCTGTAACAATAAAGCTGTAGCTTTCATTACAAATACATTGTTATTTTTATGAAACTATGGAGCTATTTTTTGAAAACATTCTCAATAAGAGGCCCGCCATTTGTAGGTAGTATTATTCCCATTTCATTTTGAGTTTTGAATTTATTTGAAAATTCATTTGGATTTGTTTGTTTTATTTACGTCTCATTTTGAAACTACGCAAGGATTATACCAGGATCAATTTCGAAATTTTTAATTGTTGAAATGTAATTTGAAGGGTGCATTCATATCATTTGCCAAATTTTATTTAACTGTAAATACATGCATAAGCTTTTTATGGAGATTTTTTTAAGAGAAATTTTCCCAAAGCATTCCCAAAAAAAACTTGAGATACCAACGTGATAGGATATAATAGATAGATCATATGAGACAGGATTTTCAAAAAACAAACAAAAATAAAACACAATTACGTCGAGTATTGAATAACTCCTTTAAAAAGAATTTATGGAGTTAACTTAAATTCATTCTCAACTTTCAAACATGCCATTACGTATGATTCAGCAACTGAATGAAGTTTGATAAAAATATGAGAAATATTAGCAAACTTATAAAGTATTGAAAAAGCGCAGTTCATTCATTTTGGTATTTTCAAACACTTGAAGAAGACAAAAATTTGGTTTCAGACTGAAAGAAAATCTAAACTAGGTGTAATTTTATTTTAAGATAAAAGTAGAAGTTTTAAAATAATAATGAATTAATACCGATTAGAAATTAAAATCGGATATTAATTTTTAATATGCCAATAAAATTGAACTTTTATTACATACGTGCTTAATTGTAAGACACGCATAGGTCTTGTTTTTTATATCCACATTTTGATATTTCTATTGCATTCTTGTATATAATGTATATATTTTTAAATTTATAGTATTCTAAATTCTGTTTGGAATTATTTACGTTTTTTTTTTTTTAAATCGTGAAATGTTTAAGTTTTAAAAATATGAAATGGATTTGAAAATCAGGCAGTTGCACTTCAAGGTTATAAATAAATGCATAAATAAAATGCTAATTCAGTTAAAAATGAATATTACATAGCTTTCAGTTCTTTATTAATTTCATATAATTATGAGGTGAGTTCTTCTTTATTGATAATTTACTTCCAAATCCAAATTTCCTTCATTCCAAAATTCAAATTTCAGACAAAATGAAATTATCACCAAAAAATAATCAACATGGACTCAAAATCGGGGTGGTTGATCTTTGTTAACATGCTTAACATGAATTCATTAAATGCCACATTCTTCATTTGAGGATTTTGGAATTTTTCGTACATCACTCGACATCGAACATATATTTGGTAAGGTTAACGGTTTAGTTTCATTCTGTATATATCAGTCAATATTGTGTGTAGTGAAAAGTGTATATTCTGTGCTTCGTTTTTGTACAACAAGCAAACAAATTTGAAATTCTGCATAATGAACGAAACCAAATTGTCATATTTGAAGCATTATATTTTTGGTTTCTTTTTTTATTTTATAATGAAATACTGTACATAAATATGTAACCAAGAGATTATAGTTATGGTCTGTTACTTATTTAGTTTTATATTTTCTATTGACGACAATACCTTTTTCAAAAGAATATATTAGGTTGTTCGGAAAGTAATTTCGCTTTTTCCCGACAGAGGATTTAACTGTATTTTTTGCACCCAACTTCACATTTAAGCCGTATCATTTTTATATGCCTTGAGAGCTCATATAGCAAGGCTTGTGTGTGAAAAATTCCAATTCATTCTACCCAGTAGTTTTTGGTTGGTGCCCTTTTAAATAGGGAGAGCGATAAGCAGCATTTTCGACATATCTTACTGTTTTACTACAGAAAGGGTAAAAATGCTGTTCAAGCCAGAAAGAAATGGACCGATGTGTATGGAGAAGGTGTGTTGACAGTACTCCAGTGCCAGAACTGGTTCGCTCAATTTTTTAGACGGTAAAACCTTCACTTCAAATGAGGAGGTCAAAAACCACATCGATCCGTTTTTTGGCAGCAAAGACCAAAAATTTTATGAACGTGGAATGATGCTACTACCAGAAAGATGGCAAAAAGTGTTGGACCAGAACGGCCAATATATAATTTAATAAAGTATTTGTTTATTATACGAAAACTGTCTTTCATTTCCACAAAAAAAAAAAAAAATACTTTCCGAACAATCCAATATATAATTTATCCAGTCAAAAATCTCAAAAAGCAGTTAATGGATTATGGGCAGTAATAAAAATAGCATAATTTTATTTTGTTATATGTTTTGTTATATGAAAACTAGTTTTAGAAGGTATTTCATTGAGTTATATGTTGAAATATTTTATTTCTAGAGTAAAGAATGGATCCAGTTGAAAATTCAAGAAATGTATCCAGCCATGACAGATATTGGTACCAACCTTCGAGAAGTGACAGATCTGTACCAGCAACATGAGAAAGTACTAGAAAAATTGCAGGTAGGATTTTAATAAGGAAAATTTTTTTCAAAAATTTAAAGATTGTGATGCAAATAAAAGTATCAGATAAATGTTTCTAAATGGCTGAGTGATTGACAAGAAAATAAAAATTTGTATTTTTGGAAAAAAATACAATTATTTCTTTCTATTATGCGCATTAATGGCACCAACATAAAAATGCTTCGATTTTTAACCCCTTTACACAATCTGGGCGACATAATTTATTTAATGTGCATTGCCTCCTAGGAGACGTCAAGAACTTTCTACGGCGAATGCAAAGAATCGTATATTAATATTATATATACATTACCCATTTTAGATGCACTGTCCGTCACCGTTATAACATGAACCTGATTAAAGATACATAACAATGCAAATTTCAGAAATAAAAATTATATTCCTAAGCCTACAGATGTTCAGTGGAGCAAAATTTAGTACTTTTCGTATGTACAAAATTAAGTTTTATTTGTATGTCAAAGAGTTTACTGTAAAACTTGTATATCTGTATAACAATCGCAATTTAAACGTTGTTCGAGATTTCACAACCTAAGTTGCGATTTAAATATACAAAAATTCTTTTTCTTAAAAAGAATAAATCTTTATTTGATATGAAATAGCTCAAAATACACTTTTTAGTGATATTTAAATAACAATATATTATTAAGCCGTAATTGCTTTAGGTAAAAAAAGTCCCATTAAAAGTTAAAGAGTGGCTAATCAGGATACATCATTTTCAGTTGCTCCGGATGTCGAAATATTCAATTAAATATGTCTATATATAACAAATGATGATTGGATTAGATAGATTGTGAAACCGTTTTATGCAAGACGGAGATTAGAATTAAGACAAAGTCAATTGTATATAATTTTGTTCATGTCAAAATATAAGAAACTGTTCATGTCAAAATTTTACAGAAGCGAAAATTTTCTTAGAATCCGAGCGAGAGATAGTAATAATTTTTTCAAAAACTTGGTGTGGAAAGAGGTGCCGCACATGACGAGATGCTTTTGTCACAGAACTGCCAACAGCGTGCCACACGCATCATCAGGCAATTTTCGCAGAAGTAAAAAGGATGTTCGCGACCCGTCGACTGAGATTGTTTGCTGAAACACGGTCTTAGATTGAGAATTAATTCATTTAGAAGATATAAATCTTTTTCCAATTTTATCGGTACTTTGTGTGACTTCGCTGCGACTGTTTTGGCACGCGCACCTGTGAATTTCTTACCACCCCAAGTAGTTAAAAAGATAGTTTGTAGCATTTATGACAACAGTCGCTGACTAGACTATATTAAAATGTTATTCTGAAAATCGAACCTAAAATCTACCTTTTGGACTTATAATCAAAGAATTATAGCAATTTTGCGCATATCTTTCCAATCACATCTTTGCTTCCTAAATGGTTGTTCGTGGTATCTTAAAGGTTTTATTCCAAGAAAATCAGAAAATACATCGAAATTAGGTTCCATATATAACTCGTTTGTAAAATACTCAATAACTAATGTACTAAGAAAAGCATACTTTTTTTCATAACATAAAATTTACATTCATTACTGTATATATATTTATGAACCATTTCTGTATACTCCTTGAAGACTGAAGACTCTCATTATAGCGATTGCATTAGCAATTGTAAAAAGTGGTCACAACGGAAAATCAAGATTTTGTGATCACTAAATTTATTACAAACCTTTCTGATACATACAATTCCGCATGTAGTTTCTGCAGATTATTTGTAAAGACAATCAGTTTAGAAAGTGTTCTGAAAAATGAGGATATTTTTCTTCATTTCAATTTGGGATCTCCTAATTAACTAAATTCTTTGAATTTTAATCTGTTGTACAGTTGTCATGTATTTGTTTTGATATTGAATGATATTGAAAAAAATATTTCTGTAGGATTTTTTCTCCTGTTCGAATTTTAGTCCCTCCCCCCCCCCCCCCCCCCCACTTTCATTCTTTTAAAAATAAAGTTTGTTAAGCGCTGTAGAGTTGGAACTCTTATTGAATTGTATCTATCGTATTGCACTTGCAATTATTTCCTCTCCTTTTCCGTCTGTTTCTGGATACTTCTGATGTGAACAGTGAAGTTATGAAAATTAATATATAAATATCACAGTGAAAAAACTTCACATTTGTTTCTCGAATTCTTCGTAGTACTCTTTTGGGTAGTAGATTAACGAATCAACTATAGAATATCTGGGCTTGATTTTTAAATTTGATATGAGAAACTAAGAATTATGAAAAATTTGGTGTCATATTCCCAACTTTAGCTTATTTTTTTAGTAGTAATGTTTTCCTCATAATCTTAATAGTTCAAACGTTTGTATTTAGCTCAGAAGTTCAGAAGAAAGATTAAAAACAGTTATAGGAGATACGAATTTCAACTCAAGTGTGCAAGCTAATAATTTCTAATAACATGAAGGTCGAAGCTTCTGTTATTTCAATTCGCAGAAAGATTCCTTCTGTTCAGAAATACTCTGCAACGAACCAAGTAATTGAAATATGTGTTTTCTTTGTATTTGGATACAGTGCCAATTAGCAGCGGAAGAAGATTAAAAATTTTCATTACACCGAAGAAATGAAAGAACAGATTTTGGGGTGGAGCAGGTCGTTCTATTTTTTTATGGGGTTATCAATAATTCCATTTTTCTCTTCTTCCTTATATCACGTGTTATTACAAGTCCAATTGACGAGTTTGATCTCCAAACAAACAGACAAACAAAAAACAGAAGCAGAAAACTGAAATGTTCTTGGCTACTTAAGTGGAGTAACAAGCTATTGCTAGTGGATTGTTTCCACTTCTATTAGCTTCGTTAAGTGCTTGCTGTTTTTTACCACTAGACTCATTCGAGAAAGGTCCTTGAAAGGAATTATATGCGTTTACACCTCATTAGGGAAGGAAGGATTAGATGCAATTTCTTTTAACTGCAGCGGCGGAAAGAGCAGCTGAACAAAACCTTCTTTTTTAAAATCCACGCTTACGAAAGGAAAAAGATGAACTATTTAGATGAAAAATGATATTATGGTTTTTCTTATTTGATAAAAATAAAATTAGCCTCGCGGTGAATTAGAATTTTCTGTAACTGTGATTATTTTCTTATCATAATGATGATTACGATAGAGATCTTGAAAATGTGATACAGAAAATAATAACAAAAGAGCTTAAATCAATGAGAACGAAATACTTAAATTCAGAAATTTAAGCGTTCACACACTATCGCAATTCATATTGCTTTTTATTATTGTTCATTACAAAAACAATTTATTTTACAAACATTTACTATTTATCCTTGTTTGCATACGAAATATCTAAACAATAAGTCAATTCATTTAACTTCGAGATTCAGATGCATTTA
>JAPMOR010016589.1:0-31556 GCA_026543865.1 Argiope aurantia | reverse complement strand
TATGTGTTACTGTTGCAGCTTTCCTTTTATTCGGTTTATTGTGTTCATTAATATCCCTAATGGAGCGAAGTCATTTGTAACAATCCGCATAAAAGGAAAGCCCAGTTTGTTTATCTGCACATTCTCAGCATCAACTTCATTTCCTTATTCCTCATGCAAAATGCGCAGTTAATTCCAAAAATAAAATGATATAACATACTTGACATTCATAATATCATAAAAAGGAAACGTGTTGATGAAGAAAATAGAAATATGAAATGGCAAACATAATTATTTAGCTTGACTGAAATATTTCTAAAAATATTTAATATCTTAGAAGACTTCATTTACAAAAACCCCAAGGAAATTCATGAAATAAAAAAGAAGTACTATTATAATTTTATTAAAAATATGAAAAATAAGCTATATCTTCATTCCTTAGCTTTAAACTATGAAAGAGAAGTACACAATTAAATATTTCTAATAACAATGAAAACGATTTGAATTTCAGTACAACAATGAAAATTATTGTTGCACTTTTTTTTAAAAAAAATCTTAAACTTAAGTTGGGGGAAATAAAAATCAACTAAATTTATAATATCGAAAAGATTTCTTTTTTTTTTTTTTTTTTTTTGCTTTGTAAGGTATAAAGGGCAATAATAATTTTGAAAGTTATCATCAAGCAAAGCCCAGTTTTTAATTGTTACTGAACTAAAAGTTATATTAAAATTGTGGATAAAAAATCGTTAGGATGTGTACATTCGTCTCTTCAAATAATATTTGTGTCAAATTTAATAACATTAGACCAAATAGTCTTTCTCTAGTGTACCAATAGACAGGAAGACAGACACAGTAGCGTTTATTAAGAGAAGAAATAAATTTGGTATTCCTCCATTTTTAATATTTTAAGTATAGATTTTAGCTCTTAACTGGTAATGTCCTAAAACTAAAAATAAATAAATAAAACCTTGATTGTCCTTCCTCCTTTCGGCTATCTAGTTTGTCTTTGCAATTATAAGCCATGTGAAAAGAACGAAACCATTTTTATTTTGAAGTTTTGTTAAAAGAATATATTTTACCTCGCTTTACGTTTAAGGAAGTATTACTTCACGATGTTGACATTATCTGAATGGCTTTCTCATTAATACACTGTTACGATTTTTTCTAGTAAGGAAATGCGGTTACATACATGCATGTATATACTGATGTAGATCACAATTATGTCTAAAATCTCTTAATATGGGATACACTCTTTTGTCCTCTCTGAATGGAAACACAATTGCTTTTGTTGCATCGTTTTCAATTACATCTAAAAAAGGAAACAGTCGAAAAATTGCGTCTGAAGTTATTTTTTATCAGTATTTTTATATGCTACTGCATAATTTATTATATAACTTCTAGTTTATTTTTAAAACTATATAGTTATTCTTATATGCTACTATATAATTTTTAATAATTATATACTTTAAATGATTAGCTTTAATTTGCATTCACCTAATTAAAAATACCCGAATAGAATAACTATTTTTTTTAAATAAGTAAAAAATTTTAAGCTAACTGTAGATAAAATGTCAGAGTAGTTTGAATAAACCATAAAACTTATCTCTAGCATTCTAATTTAATATTTTTGAATTAATCTATGGAAAATAGAAAACCACCAATCCTGTGTGTTCAGCATCCATACGCTGTGGCCTTTTGCTTAAATACCCAATGTGTGGTTTTGTTTTGTAATCCCATGTATTTGTTGAGCATGCCAATATTTGCGGCTATTTGACTTTGTGGCAATTGGTTATGATTTTATTTGTCTTTTAATTTCACAAATAATTCTACTTTTTGACTGCATATATGGCTATTCAATCGATTTTGCGGTTTTGGTTCAATTTGATTGACAGTTTAAATAATTCATTAAATTTCTGAGAAAATTATCATTATGTGCTCTTAGCATCAAACTTGTTTATACGCTGCCACAAAGCACTAATACATTCTTTAATCATATACCTTTCAGTATTTTTCAGGTAAAAGATTAATTTTTTTTTTGCGAAAATAGGAAATTTTTAATTTAGTTTTCTTAATGTTCTAACAGTGTTCTTTATAAAACCGTTTGAATTTTGTTTCTAAATTCCTTTTCTGGGAAGTTACAGTGATTTTAAGTATGCATTTATTACATTTTAATATTATTTTACATCTTTAAAAACTATTTTCTCAGGTTCTTATCTTTGGTAGAATTTTCTTACGGAAAATAGTTATTTTAATGCTTCACAATGCGAAAAAAAAAAATTGAAAATTTCTTGTTATTCATTAGTCAAATTTTAATTTTTAAAGAGTGGATTGAAATATAGATTATTGTTTTAGCTCAAACCCAAGTAATATATTTCTTAAGCTATCTGCAAAATTTTAAGTAAATCATTTGATAAACCTTTGACCTAAAAGATTTTTGCTTTATATCTCTTCTAAACAAAAAAACAAAAAAAAAAAAAAAAAAAAAACCTTTTTTTTTTTTTAAACTTTTGTCATTTATTTTGGTATATTCTGGCTTACATATTTTTTAAATATTTTTTTAATACAAAAATTTAAGAAAATAACTATTTTACTTCATTTTTCAAAACATTAATCTTACGCATACCTTAAACGCTTAACGCTTAAACGCTTAACATCACTTTTAGTATATTTGCCTTCTTAGACGCGTAAGATATGTATGTTTTCTAACTGAAAACAATTTGTTAAGCCGAAAATTGACGTAAATTGCAAATAATTTTTTTAGAATTATGAATTTACTTTTATAACATTAAATAAATTAAATGCAAGTGTAAATATTTATTAAAATATTTTTATTTCATGGATGCATTAAATTACATCTGCATTATGACAGTTAATTTAATTTGAAATGAAATTTCAAAGGATTTTATAAAATTAAGAGAAGTTCTTAAGAACAGAAAAAGATCCGAGAGATCCCATTTAAGGAATTATATAATGTTTCAGTATTCTTTCCTAGAGTTCATACTTTCACATAATTTCTTTTTTTTTTTTTGTAAATTGAAAGTATTTTGTGATGTTTGAATTCCTACAGCCTTTTATAATTCAAGGAGGAAGATTTTTTTTAGTTGTAACACAAATTTTTCAGTTGAATTTTATTTATCTTAAAAATTAATGCAACACCTTTTAATAAACGGTTAAAGTTCTTACAAGTTCTAACTTCTCCAGTATGGTGGCGTGCTGAGATAGGCAAAAGTGCACTCAAAGAGAAAAGTCAATATTTTTTGAAATATTTCAAGAATACAGGGTATTTCTGAACTTCATTTACTATCTTGGAGGGGAGATAGAAAACATCAATTAAAACTAGAATCACATAGGAAAACATGTCCCGAATACCGCCTTCAAGTGATAAAGTGACATAAAGACAAAAGCAAGGACACAATAAAGAAAACAATATCAAGCTGTTTATTACGCACGTACAAAATAATGCATTAGTTAGAAATATCAGAGGAAGTGTTCGAAATTCGGGATTCATGCACGACTGATTACTTCGCTTCTTGGATAGGCGAATATTTCCAAAAAATGAATAAGCTAACTCAGCGTAAATGAAAGATTCATATCACCTAACTCGCCTTCTGTAATGAGAGACCTGATGACCTCGAGACCTCGCTTGCAACGCCACCTGTAACTCGGCTGTTCATTTGGGACTGTTTTCCAATGTGATTCTAATTCATATTGATGTTTTCTATATCCCTTACAATTTGCACGTGGAGTTCAGATGCACTCTGTATATACAAATTATTACTTCTGATTTATTATATATTCCCTTATCATTAATAAATTCCTTATTTTTTTTTCCTGAACAACTCCAGTCCGCTTTCAGCATATCTAAATAGTTTAAAGTACTAGATGTCCCATGTTTTCCTGTGAAAAACCAGGCAACATGATCAATATGGTTTCGAATCCGTACGCTGTCTCCCTCTCCTGTTAATAGCTTAAAGTTAGCTATTGACAATAGAAAAGTGCGATTCGGATAATCGAGTGCGCCCATTTACCAAATAATGGAAGTCTTTAAAATCAGTAGGGTAATCTGCAGTGCCTTAATCTGGTAAAGGGGGCTTGCTTTTGAAAGTTTTAATGTCTTTGAATTGTTTTTATCATTTCATTTCTATGTTGTCATTTTAGACTCGCTATTTCGGGAGAGCGATCATTTTCGTATATTTTAATGTTGTCATGTTTTGGAATCTTCAATTTTATAACTTAACAACTATTTATATAATTTTTTCAAATAATTATATTGTAACTGTATATAATACATTTTATTATGCAGAACTAAGTAAATAAGCAGTCCCGATTATAGGTGGTTGAACTATGAAACCACCCTTTCACCCCAGTGATACAGGTCGAATAGATATAGTGTTCCATTTTTTTTATTAATTTATTTACTACACCTTTGGGTACTATCACTTCCCAAAGGAGCTGCAAAAAAATGCGTCCCACGGTTCTATATTGGACTTTTATATTAGGCACTATTTTATTGTTTGGATGCGCTGAATCGAAAAGAATTATAAAATGTACGTTTTTGAATACATTTAAAGAAGTCCTACTTCCTTTTTCTACTAATTTGGTTTTTTTGGTGTATTGATACAAGAACCGTTTGATAGCTGTACTGCGTCTGACTAAATGTCACATTATTGTATGTTTGATTTAAAACAATCCACAATAAACAAATTGAAAAAATGTCAAAAAGATTCTGTAATGATGCTTAAAAATGGTAAAAAAAAAATTACTATTTAAATTAGTGCATAAAATTCAATAGAGATTAAAAACGGGAAAAAGGTGATTGCATGATATATTACTAGTTACTGCGGATAGTTTATGGAAGCTTTTGAAAGAAAAGCAAGCATTGTGATAACAATAAATTTTCTATTAGAATATGAAATGCAGATGCATTTATAGTGCGCGCACAAGAGTCAATATAGCATTATAGTGCAGGAGCAAAAGCCTATTGCTTACTGTATCAATACCTGGTACTTTCAAATGGACTCTTTGGAATTTCCTATGTGGCATACCCATTTTAAGCAATCCCCTCGTGTCATTTCTGCCAAAAAACAGTCTTGATCGTAATGTTGCATCATTTTATTTTCTCCAGGCTGAAACAAAGCTCGATCAGTTGGAAATCCAGCTGTCGACCAGCGATTCCACTTCACTGTGGTCCACCGTGGAAGACGTTGTTAATTCTGCCATCCAGAGCGGTCGGCAGATTCTGAGTGCGACTGGAATGACCGAGCCTGGAGCACAAGGAGTGGCGCGAAAAGTAAAACTCTTTTCACATAGACTTTGAAGAATAAAATTCTTGCTAAGACTTTTAAATTGATTTCAGTCAAAAATTTCATGTCTAATCTTTGTAAGGAAGAAAATGATTTAATTATAATTTCGCTAAGAATTATTATCAGTGTATTTAAATATAAAGGGATTATATTTATTGTTCTATTCAAACCATACTAGATTTAAAATTTTAAAGTTTTAAATACCAAAGAGAATGTTTCCATTCATCATAAAGGAAACTATGTTGAACACAAAATTTACAGATTTACACACAAAAAAAAATATTTCATTAAAAATGTAATGAATTAAGGTCTTATTAAATTAAAGGAGGCCTTAGTTCATTAAAAAAAGCCTCATTAATTTAATAACATTAAATATATAATAAATTGACTACGTAAATTTGAAATGAAATTTTTAAAAATTCACTTTAATCTGAGCTTTCATTAGCTTACGCATGGAATGTATTGTAAGGAACGTCGAGGATCTGATAACGATATTATTGACAACGGAAAATACAGAGGTGCAACGTTACTGTTGTTAACACAGTATTTAAAAATTTCCTGGATTCTTTACTGCTGATTTTTAGCATTTTAATTAATTGACGATAATTGAGTTTATAGAATGCAAAAATTCAAATAATTGGGTAATAAATTTAATTTTTTGTTTTATTTTTATAAATAAAACATAAGTAAATATTTTTTTTCTTGTAAAGCAAAAATATTGATAATATTATTTTTCTCTTTTTTTTTCACGCTTTCTTTACAAGTACAGTAACAGGTAAAAAAAATCAATCTACTTTAGTGGCCAAATAGTATGAAATTTATATAGTTTCAAAATAAAGAATATATATATAAATCATTTTAATAATATTTGATATTCTTGTAGGTGGATGAACTGGAAAGAAAAAAGAGAAAACTTGCGGATGTCTGCAAAGCTAAAGAATCAGCTGCTTCTGAAAAAAGCGTGGCATTTAGAAAATTCTGTGAGCAATATGATGAGGTAATATGAAAAAAAAGTCGAAGTAATTTTTTTGTGTAAGAAATCTTCGAAATATTTTGCTGACTTTTATGTTCTAAAATTTTAGATATCTGATATATTTTCAGAAATACAAATGCGTTACCTATGAGTTCCGTAATTGAAATTTTAACTGCAATAACTTTGTTTGTTTCAGTTCCACAAATGGTAATACAGAATTATTATATAAGAATTACAAAACATATAATTAAAGAACAATATAAAACATTCAAACGGATGTATGCATTTCCTAACCGAAGTCTTAAAATCAAGGAATCGATTCTACAAACAAATGGCGACAATGATAAATAATTTTCTCCATAAATAATAATATTTGTAAATTAGAAATAAAAAATCATTGCATGTATTGCCTTATTGTATTTATTTGCTTATACCAATTTGAAATTTAATATTCATTCGTCTAAAATAAATTTACATATTGATGATGAGTTAATAACATATAGACATATATAGTATTTCTTATGTCCTCTGCCAATATCGTCATTCTCTGTTTTGTTGAGCCTAAATTTTTCAATAAATTAAATGGAATACTAGAAAAAGAGTCAATTTATAAGTAATATTAATTTTGTATCGTAATGAATTTTATTTTGTTACGCAGCTTATGAAATGGCTTAGCAACAACGCCCAGTTTTTCGTACAAAGGACAAGAGATATGGGAACAACGCAAACTGCTGCGAAAGCCTTCTTGGATCAGCACGAATCATTGCAAAATGACCTAAGGGTAAGTTTATTATGGCTTGCGTTTCTCTTATGACTGCTGTAAATAGCATCGGTAATTTATTAATAATGTCCTCTTGAGAAAATAGCAATGTGTTCAATAACTCTCAACTATATTTCTTGTCGCTGCACTATTCACCTTTATTTTATGTATAATGAAGTTAATTCATACGAATCAAATGCTTTGTTCCAGTTTAATATTAGAATCTATTGCGCATCTTGCAGAAAGAAAAAAGGATTTGGGCCACAGTACTACAGTGCCCGAAAAAATTATAAGGACACGCGAAAAATCGTCAAATCTAGAAGCCTTGTTTACAGAATCGTATGCAAATTTTTGCAGCAAAAATAGAAGTAAAACTAAAATATTTTATGCGTAAAGTAATTAAAATTTTCAATTTTAAATCTGCTAAAATTTAAATTTTGATTTTTAAACCTAAATGAAAACGGAAAAAAGTATAAGGACATTGCTTTTTCCCCAGTAATTATTTAAAAATTTCCACTTTTGAAAGCATAAAATGACAATTCCGAGTTAAAAGGTTCATTTGCGAAAAGAATTTCCCACTCGGCGACTTTCAATGTGAACTTTTAAACGATGCCCAAAGGAACTCAACTTTCTGACTCTGAAAAAGGAAAAATTGTTGCTTTTCGAGAATGGGGATTAAGTGGATGGGAAATTTCAAAAAGAATCAAGAGATCTAAAACGGGAGTTTATAATTTTCTAAAAAAATCCTGGGATGTATGGTATGAAAAAGTGAACTGGGAGACCAGAAATTCTCACTCTTCGACAAAAAAGAATGATTGTAAGGAGAGCTTGCGAGAAAAGAGAAACCGCAAATGAAGTTAGACAAAATTTCAATTCACCATGCTCAACAAGGACTGTTCAGAATGTTTTGAGTAAACATCCTCAAGTTTCTTATGGGAAATTAGTGTCACGCCCCCTTCTTACAAATCCTCATAAGAAAAGAAGAGTTTACTTTGCCAAAAAATACATTTCTTTTGGTCAAAAGTGGGCTGATGCAATTTTTTCGGACGAAAAAAAGTTCAATCTTGATGGACCTGATGGTTTTCGTTATTTTTGGTATGGTCTGCGAAAGACCAAGGAAGTGTTTTCCAGGCGTCAATATGGTGGTGGCTCGGTTATGGCATGGGGCGCTTTTGCGACAAATGGAATCACTCCAATTGTATTTATCAACCGTAAAATGAATTCGAACAGGTATGTTGATATGTTAGGAGAAAGTTTGTTACCTGAAGCGCCACTAATTACTTCAGGGGACTATATTTTTAGGCAGGATAATGCTTCGATACACGTTTCTACGAGTGCAAAACTCTGGTTTGTAGCTAATTCTGTAAATTTATTTGATTGGCCGGCGAGAAGTCCCGATTTTAATCCAATCGAAAACCTATGGGGACTTCTAGCCCGAGAAGTTTATAAAAACGGCACACAGTATCAATGTACACAAGATCTTGTCGTCGCTATCAAAGACGCTTGGAAAAAAAATATCTCTGGACATTTTAAGAGATCTTTCAGGATCTATGACCTCTCGGCTTATTCAAGTGATTGACAAAAAAGGTAGTTTTCTTGATTATTGAAAATTTTTTGACATGTCCTTATAATTTTTTCCATATTTCCTTCAATGTTAAATTTTGTAAAATCAATATTTTGAAGCTAAATTATGTTTTTTATGTGGTATAAGTGTTATCACAAAATTATGCAGCAGAAGTAAGAAATATAAAAAGTTCATTTAGGCGAAATGGAAATAAAGCATATTTTCATGCAATTACATGTTGTCCTTATACTTTTTTCGCGTACTGTACATAAAGCAACGTGTACTTAGATAAAATACACGGTTAAGTTCCCCATTTAACTATAACGTTATATGATTTGACTCCTTTGGCGCTCAGAATAGAATAGTTGTTTAAACTTGCTAAAGTTATTAAATACAGTTTTAAAATAAACTATAAGCGAGAAATTACAATATATTAATTTCAAATATTTATACATAACTAATTTTCCTTTACAGAATTGCGATAATAGTCTAATCCTTAAGTTATCTTCTCTTATAATGTCGTTAAGTATTTACAAAATGTGGAATTCAGGAAATCCGGATATAATTTAAAAGAATTTATAGTTGAAGTAGTAAAAATATTTTCTTACAAAAAATTGTTATTTTCCATTCTCAGATGAAAGGCATGGAAATGGAAGCCTTACTCAGGACTGTCCCTAATCTTGTTCGCGCCGGCGGAGAAGAGGCGGAAGTTGTTCACAGCAAATCAGAGAACCTGAAGCAACACTTCTCTGAGCTTCGAACTATTCTTGATAAAAGAATATTCATCGCCCAGCGATATCTAGCTTTCCTTAAATTGTCCACGAAAGTAAGTATTCAATAAATATTCATATATTTATTTATTGAATCTTTCTTATATATATATAAAAGAAATATAAAATACTAATAATATAATACTAAAGAATACTAAGTACGGAACAATTAGGTAATTGCAGCTTTTATGGTAGCAAACGATAGCCCAATTAGCATAAGAGAATTTTCAAATGTTCTGTTGTTTTACCTCATTTTACAAAAATGTTTTCGTATGTATTCACTACCCTGCATCAACAACATAAATAAATTCGACAAAGCGCCCTAAGCAGTGAATATGACTTGTAATACATTGCATTCCTTTTTTATGTGATTTAGATATATAAAGGGTTAAAATATGAAAAAAAACATTTTCGAAAATTCGAAAAGTTCAGCAACGGAGGACATTTTTTTTATGGCTGAGAAATAGCATATGTTTAATAAATTAAATTATTTGGCTCAAACAGTGTGTATTCAATTGTTTTTCTTTGATAATTAATTCTTAAAATTCAATGATTGCTCTGGACGGGTCAGAAATTAGAAACATTTCCATTAAAAAGTTCTGCAGTGTGTTTACTGAATTGAATATTAAGGATGTTAAAAGCACCTGCCGAATGATACAGTAAGACTGATTTAACATGTACTATGCCAACAATTTTAATAGATGTTATATTCCATGCTTCAACTTTATAAAATTTTCATCATCGACTATATTACATATTTACCATACAACTGCCTTTCAAAATGGCGGTTCAAAATCCAAATTATTATTTTTATCGTATTTGATAAAAATGAATGTACGATTAGATTCATTTCTACTTAATCAGATTTTGAACTAGCTACTTTATAATTTTAAACTCGAAATTGTACCTCCAGGTCACTATGGTTCCAAAAAATAGTAAGGATTATGTATTTAAATAATAAATAATAACAGAAATAATGCAAAAAGTAATTTATTTAGCTTTTTATTTTTATCTCCTCTTTATTTTTAATTTATACTGATAAAATAATGTAAATTTCGTATCAAGCAAGTATATGACATATTTGTTAGACATTTTATATTCTTTTTTTAAAATGTAGGTTGTTCAGATTGATATTCCAGTCTATAATAAATTTAAAAGAATATAATTATAAAATGCATCGCAAAATTATTCCACAGTATAGAAAAATCATTGATCCGTGCATTGACCATAATGTAAAATTCTATTTAACGCACTTCACTTTTAACTAGACTTTCATTTGATGCATTTATTAACATGTGAAAACTGTTCTCTACTTTTATCTCATCGAAAAGTACTTTAAAGAATTTAATATTTAAGAGAATTGTTCTGTAATATTTGCCTTTGGTTGATTTGATTTGATGCAGTTATTTTGAAAGAATCTCAATTCTTATATACTTCAGGTATCGAAAGAAATGGATGAGCTGGAAGCACTTGTAAAGCAAACCGTGGAGTCGCCAGACCCGGGAAAAATTCGCCAAACTGAAGAAAAACAGCTGGCGCTTCGTCAAGAGATTCTGCAAGTCAATAACAATGGAAAAAATTTCTTAGAGGATGCTCGAAAAGTGAGTGTGAACAATTATTTTTAGAAGTTTTAATTTTTCGTGTCTGGAAACATTTGAGGAAGGATACCTTTTTAATTACTGCGCATTTTATTTGGGGCTACAGAATATTTCAATATAAATTAATAAGCCCTACGCAGGAAGAAAGTAATTATGAAAATGGATTGAAGATTGTGAGATGAATGCCTTTCTTTTGTATATATATTTTTTGAACGAAGACCAACAAAGTAATATGCCTCATCACATCAAGATCTAAAAGCTAGATGTTTAGTCAAAACTAAACTCTAGTTATTTTTAGACTAGAGGTTAGTTTGGTGTTTTTTCTAGTTTTTTAAACTAGAACTTTTAGTTTTCTAGTTTTTTTAAAGCTAGAACTTTAGTCAAAGTTCAACGAAGTAATTTTGCTTGGGGAAAGTCTTTTTCTCATCCCCAAGTTCATTGTTTCGTCATACAAGGAGAGATTTCCTGTCTGCTGAAATTCTGAAATTAGTTATTGTTGGAACCTCTCTCCAAGCGGAGGCGTACTTATGCCTCATCAGAACGCAGGGGTGTGCCTTCAAAACTTTCACCTAATCTTTTCAGAATTTCAAAACTTTAATTAAAACTTCACATTTTATTTTTCATTGCAAAAAGAATATTAGCAATTTCAGTTTTATCTTCTGGACCAAAATGTGCATGTACCAGTCATTGGAATCACTATTCCTATTCTTTAATGGAAAATAATTAATTTCTGCATTTACGAAATGGTTTTAAAGTGTTCGAAATACGAGGATGATTTTCTCTCTTTATACTAAAAAAATATGAATAAATTATATTAAAAAAAATCTTCTCTTGAATTTCATAAAAATTTCTGGCATTTGAAATTCCTTTGCATATTAAAAATATCATTGCTTTTTTTATAAGTGATTAAATTAAAAATAAAAATGTTTTATTTTTGAATTATCGTTTGCAGGTGGATGATAGGTGGATGAATATGACCCAACCTTGCATGACTGTGGAAGACATCTTGAGCCGACTTGAGCTCCGAAACGTTTCCTTGACCACACAATGGCTGAATTTCCAAAATGAGATTACTGCTACAAAAGAAACCCTCCTGCAATGGGAGCATCTCATGAAAGATGCCAAAAGGGTAAGTGAAACTTTCTACCAGTTTATGATATTTTTGTAAAGGTTTTTATTGATGTCACTTTTGGCCACCAGTTTAGTTTTGTTATTTTATTGTATCACTTTCTTCTAACTTTATTTTGCCGAATTTATATAAATTTTTCCTTTATTTGAGTAATTGATGTCGAAACATTTTACAGTATTCTTTAAAATATAGATATCATTTGTTTTTCTCAATATATAAGTAAATTAAATAGTATCCACTACAATGGCACAATCGCTAATTTCGATATCGTAAAATAGGCATGTAAATTCAATTTTTAAAATTGTTCTAAATGATATAAAGAATTATGTTTTATGCTGCTTGATTCTATACGTTTTCTGATGATAGAATTACGGTTTAATTTCTTATCCAATTCCTCAGTTCTATTAATCGTACTAGAAAATTATTTTTGCCACATTTAGTATTTTAAACAAAGAATCCCGCTTTTCTGCTGATGAAATTGTCTGAATTATGAAAATAAGAATATTGCTATCGACAATTTTAGACAAATTAAATGGCCATCTCAAGGATTTTGGTTTAGTTATATTAACGTCCCGTTTGAAGCAACACTTGGGCTATTTTGGGACGGACCTCGTAATTTTGAACCGCGGTCAGATGACGAGGACGACACCTGAGCTGGCACCCCCCTCTCCACACCACACCACACTACACCAGCGGGAGGACGTTTGGTCAGGACGGATTTTACGTGCAACTGACCCCCTTACACGACGGTTCTTCGGTGGAATCGGGTCTCGAACCTGAAACCCTCCGGTTCCGAAGCCGAGACCGTGCCACCGCGGCCCCTAGGCCATCTCAAGGAAGATCTACCAATGAATGCAAGATGGTCCTTGATTATCATCAAATAATGAAATTCAAAAATGCCTAACTCGATGAGTTTTGACAAAGAATTCAGAAATGCAAAATAATGTCTTCTTTTTGAATAAAATATTAATGCACCGAAAATATTCTATTAAATATAACTCATAAGACTGGGATAGAAGACTGCATGAAGACTTTGGGTTTGCAGTTTTTTCAGCAGTCATTTTATTGACACAAATAGCATATAATCTAACATTTTGTGTCACTTAGAGTGTTTCTTCAACTGAAAATTCATGCCTACCTCTAGCGTTTTAGAAATTAACTGTGGGTCTCGGTTAGAGTAGATATCCTGTATATTAAAGAAGGAAAGGAATTCAAATCTTGTCCCATGCAAGTTAATCAATTCTTGACTTTTTTTTTTGTCTTTTACCTTTTGAAGAATGCGTCAATTTTTAATCCAAAATAGTTAACCTCATATCTGGAATATTTTTTATTTCTTATCAAAGGATAAAACTCATTATTAACAACTGTGTAACAATAACAATATATTTAAGTATTATTTAGTTGTAAGATCAGGAATTTTATTGTTTATTTGGTCTAGGCAAAGATTTGAAAATGTGGCTTTTTACCATTTACTGTGAATAAAAAATAAGAAAATATTATTATCCAATAAATATTTCAGATTGATTTATTAACGGGAAATAACAACTCTATGAAATTAAAAGTGATTTGAAAAATATAATAATTTGTGAAGTTTTATATTCTTTTCTGATTTTGATATAACTATATTATTAATGCTGATTTTCATTCTTTTAATTCTAGGTTCTGAAAAGTGCTCATGACATAGAAAATAAGTTGTACCCTGTCATCCCTCAAGAATTAAATAGAGTAGAATCAATTATATCTTATCTAGAGAAAAGGATGTCTGATATCTTACCTCAAATTAAAGTAATTTGGTTTCTCTATCCATAAAAATAAGAAGATTATAAAAAGAAGTTTTAATAACAATATGCATTCAGTATAGATTTTAGCTCATTGTTTTGATAATACTGTCTTTCATTAAATTAATAGTATTGATTTTGATTTTTGTACTGGCTCATTTTTTTTATAGATTCCATGGAAGTTTTCCAACATATTTATCATTAATTAGTAACGTTTGATGATAAAGCAGTTTTATATTCCTTATCTTATATATTTAAGAAGTGTACAAATTGCTGATAAAAATTACTAGAATAATTTTATTCATTTTTTAAACAAAAAAATGTAAATTAAAATATGCCGTTTTTTTCCTCATTATTATTCCTGAAAAAAGAAGCTTTTATGATTATTTAAATTGATAAAATGTTTTCTGAGCTTGAATTTGTATACCAGCCATGTAGTTTTTTGATTAGAAAATAAACCATTGTTCAGTATTTTAAGTTTAATTAGAATATAATTTGTATTAAAAATGATATTTATGATCACTACAATAATTTTTCTGTAAATGTTAATAGTATAATCAGGGAATTTAAGCCTCCACAGTGTGCTTACAATGGAACATTTTCTTTTATTTAAAAAAAAAAAAAAACCGTTTTAATTCTTTGACAGGAACTTGTTTATTTTCTAGATACTTTTATTAAAACTTGCGAAAAAAAATTTCTAATAATATTTAAATTTTTGAAGATCTTGAATTTAAATATTTATAAAATAATAATAAATTTTATTTGGAAAAGAAAAAAAAATGTAACTATACAACGAACTTGTATACTCTACAACTATTTAATCCTCTTTCTTATATATAAATTTAATGACATACGAAATGAAGTTGAAATCTACAGAACTTGAATGCGTTTGATTCTTAAGAGTTGTGTAACGAATAAGATTCAACTTATTATTCAGTTGTTGTTTGAATGAATTTAATTTGCATCATAGCATTCTCTTGCAGTCCATTCAAGATGAAATTTCAAACATTCTGAAAAAGTCAGAGGTAGCTCAGCCGAAAGATAACACACGTGCAGAAGATACACAAGTTCTTCGAAATCTTCGAGATATGAACCAGACAATTCAGAAACGGCTTACTGATTATCAAATACTCATTTCGATGATGATCACCTTTTTCAAGAACTATGACGAGGTATCATCCTATTAATTATAGGTATTATCAATTTACGTTAGCTCGTTGAATTGAAGTTGTTGCTATATCTTTCTTTCTTTCTTTTTTTTTTTTTTAATTTTAGCTTGAAAAATTGGTGGACATGCAAGAATCTCAATTCCGAATGACGTCATTGCCAAACGATGTGGCAAAAATGGAAGCATTAATTCACGATCACGAAACTTCCAAGCCTACCGTAATGGAACTTTTCAAATTCAGCAACACAGAAGCGCAGCAACTCATCCAGAAAATAAATGAAGCTGTATGTTGTGATTTCTTTGGTTTTTATGAACTGTATTCTTTGTTAGAAATATGCTATTTTTAATTTGTAATTTGATGACTCCGTTCCAGTGAAAGAAGCATCTTTTAAAATTTCTGTTAAACAATTAATGGATATGAAAATACAGAAATATTGGTAAAAAATGAGCACAATAACGATAAAACAAAACAAAAAATTCTTTGAAATAAAGCAGTGAGGGCAAATATAAGATTATGCAGGGATTAGATTGAACTATATTTACTTTTTCATATGCAAAGAAAAAAGTGGTTTGAATATATATATATATTGATGTTGAATTCTGAAGAATTTAAATTTTTTTTTAAAAATCTCTCCTAGTCACATGCGCCCGAAGATGTGAACTCGTCACTGAGAAGCGCAATAGGGTAGATAGAGGAAATTACTGGCATATAGTTTTATTACCAAAAATTGCAGTTTTGTATCAAATTCTTGCCTGTATGTGTGTTGACATGATAATTAGAAAAACTAGATAAATTAAATGTGATATTTAGTCTTGTATCTAAAATTTTAGGTTAACACCGGCCGCGGTGGCCTGGTGGTAAGGTCTTGGCTTTGGAACCGGGAGGTTTAAGGTTCGAGACCCGATTCCACCGAAGAACCGTCGTGTAAGGAGGTCTGTTGCACATTTAATCCGTCCTGACCAAACGTCCTCCTGGTGTGGTGTGGAGAGGTGGGTGCCAGCTCAGGTGTCGTCCTCGTCATCTGATCACGGTTCAAAATTACGAGGTCTGTCCCAAAATAGCCCTAGTGTTGCTTCAAACGGGACGTTAATATAACTAAACTAAACTTCAGGTTAATACCAAATTTTTGATTCAATCTGCCAGTATGAAGAGGTTCAAAATGTATATTTTGTTCAAATCATTATACATCAAATCTGAACACAAAACATATATTGTTAAAGCATTCGTGGGAATAGTGGAGAGAACGTTATCTCTGGTTTCTTTTTCGGAACAGCAACTTAGGATATAGATTTCCAAGAGCTGCGTTTTAGAAAACGAAACATAGATGCAATCTTATCTGACTTTGCAAATAAACTTTTCTAATACCAGTTTTAAGGGAAAACATGTTAATTATTCTGTTTAATCCTAACTGTTTGGTCTCGAAAATAACAAAGTAATCTGTATTTTTATTTACATTTCTTTTTAATTTTCTTCAGAAAACAAAAATTATCTAAATGTACCTAACAAAGATGTCACGGAGCTTCGAATACTCGAAATTCTATTTTAAGAGTATAACTTATTTACGAAATATATTTCAGGAACCCCCAGAAGCAGCCATCAAAGATCGGGAAAAAATATCATCCCTGCACAAGACGAGAAAATCATCTTTCGAGAAAGCGTGGGATGAATTCAAGTACAAGCTGGAGCAACACAACCAGCTTTGCATCTTCTTCAGAGACATGCACTTGGTAAAGGATGACGCTCTTTCATTTAGTTTTACCTGGCTGATGATAATTTCTAAATCTGCTCAGTTGTGATAAAAGGCTTTTATTTCAGAGAAGCTACTGCTGTATTTTAATGGCTAAACATCTGTTTTTGTAGATCAACAAACAAATTGAAGACCTGAATTCACAACTTGCTTCCATTCGGCAGAGTTATGGAGACTCCTTGCCATCGGCTATGCACACTTCACAAGCTTTCTTGCAGTTCGAAAGAACAATCGAGGTAAGGGTGTTGCCAGGGGAATAATTATTATTGAAAGGAAATTACCTATGAACATTATTCAATTTTTTCCTTGTTGCAATAAATTATTAGGGAAGAAGATTCTACAAAAAGGAAATCATAACTTCATTAATTTTGAATATTATTCATTATTAATTGAGAATTCTCTAAAAAGACCAAAACCACTTCTATAATATATATATATATATATAGGTAAAAAGTTATATATTGATAAATACTTATATCTATATAAAGCAGTGTCGTGGTGGAAGAGAGGACACTATTGTATTTTTAAAACTCCCGATTTATTCCATCCCGGGAGGCGTAATTTATGTGCAAGTAAGAAGCAACGATCTATGTCAATTTACAGCATGACGCAAGAGTGAAAGGGACCGAAATACTTATCCACAGCGATTACATGTGAAATTCTGAAAGGGATTTTTTTACACATGTTGATTTAGGAAGGGGAATTATAGGCATTTTTAAAATAATTTCCGTACGTTTACAAATTTTTATCCCTTCACACGGAGCTCGTGTAACATTAATTAAAGGAAATTGATGGAATAGGGTTAGGAAATAAGAGAACATTTTAGAATTAAGTTAATATGGATGAAATTAAGATAAAAATTAATTTAGATTTGGAGATATCATTACACACACACACACACGCATATATATGTATATATATCAACTTTCTAAAAACTTCATTTAAAAAAAATCATTATTTACTCAACCGTGATTGCTTTGAAACTACCAATAATATAATATAATGTTATATGATGTTTAAATATATAATGTTTAATATAATATATAATGATTAATGTTAATATGTAATGATTAATGTTAATATATAATGTTTAACTTTCAATATAATTTGAAATTTAAACATAATAAAAAAAATTCTTATTTTATTCTGTCTAAAATATTTGATTGCATTTCTTTCTTGATATCTAAAGTGAGCGATTTTCGATCGATTTTCATATTTCCTTTTTGAATAAATAGTTTCCTAATTTTTCACCTTTTCCCGTCCAGATTCTGCAGATCCGAATCTACGAGTTCGTGAGCACCGCAGAGAGACTGATGCGTGACCAGAGAGTGGACTCGAAGCAGATTCCCACCGAAAT
Organism: Argiope aurantia; assembly: GCA_026543865.1. Taxonomy (NCBI): domain Eukaryota; kingdom Metazoa; phylum Arthropoda; class Arachnida; order Araneae; family Araneidae; genus Argiope; species Argiope aurantia. The sequence goes on along the minus strand of JAPMOR010016589.1, from coordinate 13,429 downwards.
AGAGACCATGCAGAAGAAGTGGTCCACCTTCAGGACAGAAGTGAACAGGAATCGAAGGCTGATCGATGTTGCCATAGAATACTATAAAACAATCGAAGAGGTATTTGCTGAAGTTCAATTTACTTCCTCCTGTCTTTAAGCCCTTTCGAAAATAACTCAGTTTATATACAATTTGCTGATATGTTTTAAATAAAAAACAATAAAAAAATGTCATGAATTATACGGTATGTATCAATGAATATCATGAGCACTGATATAAAATTAAATAGTTTCAACAAATTAAAACGGCAAAGAGGAAGAACTGATGGAGTTTCCTATATTTTCGCTATCTGGAGCTTTATTTAGGCATGTAACTATTTTAGATCAATTTGATTGCCACATTTATAAACCTAATATTTCTTTTTCTGTTTGTCTGCTAAAATGGCTAGTTGCAGTTTTTCAACATTAGTTTTAATATAATTCAGCTAAAAAGAAAATAAAGCCTTTTCTGATAATTTTTAGCGTCAGAAATACTCATATGGGCAATTATATCAGGCGGTTATGATTATTTAATCTAATTTTTTTATCTCATCTTGTGTTCTGAGTTACATTTTATTTGGTATAAACTTATTGTTTAATTGTCACGAACCAGTTTACACACCAATGACATATAACTGTTTCAATTTCAGTGCCTTTCTGAGCCCAATATAAATATATTAAAATTGAATACTTTTAATATATTAACATTTAGAATTTATACTTTTCATCAGATTTCTGTTTCTTCACGATAGCACAGAACCTTTGCAACTGTTCAGAGAGTGGAACTTTCATTGGGGAAAAAAAATCTAAAAACTGTTTATTTCTTAATATACTTACTTCTTTTTACTTTTTAGTATACGAAGTATAAAGAAAATATTTGAATCGTCGAGAAATTCGAATTCGAGAGTTTGACGAATTTTCATGTTTGAAATCCCCAAATTTAAAAAAAAAAAAAATACGCACGTTTTTGTCTGTATTTGAACATAATAAATGATAAAATGCTTTAAGCTAGACGGATGAAATTGTTTTACGAGCTTTAGGCCAAATTTGTAAATCTCTATTAGATTTTGAACGAAATCTCTTTAGCGAAAATCCGTCTGTCTGCTTATTCGAGTACAGGAGAATTCGGTAACTACACAATATAAAGAACTAGGTAGAAAAATAAAGGCTGCACAGATTTATAGATTCTTATCAAATTTTGATCCCATCTATCAATAGGTTGATTGTCTCTCGGTCTGTATTTTCACATGCTTGTAAACGCAGAAACTTAACTCCATGAAAATTCTATTTGTGATTTTGTGAATTTTTTAAAATTTTGCTCTAAATGAGAGAGAGAAAAAAAGGCACTTAAAATATATATTCACCTTATAAATTCATTTAAAATGCTAGATTCACACCAAAAATCTTTATTTCGTTAATTCTGATCGCCGATGCTACGCAAGGCATTTAGGCCTTATTCAAAGTCCATAATTTTATACGGGAGAGGGGGATAAGACCTTTATCGGAGAATACGTGAGAAAATTTCGGGGAGACTACTTCCCTGGTGGTATATAATTTTCAAATTAAATGTAATTTATAGAAAAATATAACTAAACTTTTTTTCCTTCTCAGCTTGTTAGAAATTTATCAAGAATATTTAAGAGATCTCAAGAAAGAATAAACATCATTCTAAAAGTTTTTTTTCTTCGAATTAATCTCTCAAGTTAAATATTTCATTTGAAGACTGAATTTTTTTATCTCAAAATATGCTTTTAAAAATCTTTCTTGTCATATATTTTCACAAATAGTTGAAGGTGAATGCAGTAATGCGTCTGGGATTTGATAAACATGTGCAATAAGAAATTTTAATAAGTTTGATATGTGCATAGTGTTTGATCAAATAAACACTATTTTAATACAAAAAAAAATTCAAAATAAAAATAAGTTTTTTGTTTTTTTCTAATCACATTCATCCCCGGAGAAATATTAATTTATTCAGGGTTGTTGTAAATAGAATTTATCAAATCTTTATGGCCTACTGGCCTTTTTTCTCAAATATAAGCTTCACCAAAACAGCTTAAAAAAGAATGAGCTAGAAATAGAAAATTGAATTGAAACTATTTTAACCGAATTTTGTGTTTAATCAGACAGTGAAGTTTAATTTAAATTTTTAAGGAAAATCGTAGTTAAATTCTAGATCACAAAATACGTTTAATACCTAATGTTTTATTTCTATGCTGACAAATAATTATGATTTTGAATTTTGTAAAATGACGACAAGTTTATTTTCGTTTTATTTTAATTATTAAAGTAATCAATTAAATAGCATCATTAAAAAAACAACTTTTCTCTTGATTGTCTTGAATTTAAATATTTAATTAATTTTATTAAATATTCAATTAATTTTCATTAGTTTTGATTAGAAAAAGATGGTTTGATAAGATACTAAAAATCGTAAAAATAAATAAATAAATAAATAAATAAAAATGATAATATACATAAAACCATTCCATGTATTTTTGAAATGAGAAAAAACGACAATTAATCTAAAAATTCGTAATAGAATTTCAATAATAACTCCTTACCGAATGCTCCTTAGAATTATATTATATTCTAAATATAAAAGTTTTTACATTCTTTATAAATGAATCAAGTATTTAAAGAAGAGAATGTGTCAAAAATTTGTTTTCCTGGAAAATAAAAGAAAAAGTCATTAATTTTTTTGTTTAATATCTTTTTTAATAGAATTGTATACGTGATTCCTTATTTTAGATGCTTTAGTTTTCATTCTATATTCACAAATTATAATGATATATATATATATATATATAATATATATAAAAAAATTCTTTTTTTTAACACCTTTTCCTTTTTTAAAACTGTTTGTTCAATAGCAAACTGTTAAATCCCAGTTCTTATTGCTTAGTAAATAAAGATATTCGAAACTATGCGATTCAATCTTTCGATTATTTTAAACCCACGGCGATTTTCTTATTATTTCGTTTGCGAACAGTTATTTTTCCCATATTCCTTCAATTTCCCATATCGACTTTATAAAATACCAGCCGCCTTTGGCGACCAGCCGGTTCGCCAGTATTACCGCTCGCTACAATTTTCAATTAAATATTTTAAGTAACTGGTCTCTTAAAGGATTCTCAAACAAAACATTTTTAATCTTCAAATTTTGATAGTCATACCAAACTTATGTTGTTGTTTAGATCGTTTCGTTCAATTTACTATATATATTTTGCTAATTTGTTGCCATTTCCGGTAAAACTTCAACTTTAATTAAAAATGTAAATGACGAAATTGCAATTAATATAAAGATATTTTTTAATAAAACCAAGCGTTTTATTTTATTAATCATCTTTATTGTTATTTATTAATTATTATTATTATTGAATATGAGTATTGCAAACAGAATCGCTCGGTATTTAAGTCTTATGTTAAGTACAAAATATTTTTCATAGTTTATGTAATATCTCAAACAATAATTCAACAAAAATTTCTGAGATTCAGTATAAAATTCAGTTTTTAGTTTTGCTTTCAAAAGGATTGAAATGAAATCAATAATAATATTTTGTTCCTGCTTATAAATATATTTCAAAAATTATGAAGTCTAAATTTAATGCAGTAAGGTATCATATTCTGAGAAATATTCTGGACACACCAAATTTTAAATAAATGAATGAATGTTTCTATTTTCCACGATCAACTAAGACTTATTTATGAAGTTTTAAATGTTAAAAATTTAGAAAAACTCACCATTTTCATAATCTTAGGCCAATTAATCTTCAGAAACCTACGCGCTTATTGGCGTATTTTCTTTGAAACGATCGATGAAAAATCTAAAATTATCCTTTTTTTATTGAATAGTGATATTCAAATCTTCATAAATCAGTCAGTTTAAGTCATTTGAAATTAACTCTTAAAAGTCAGTGATTTAGTTGATTGGAAATTAACTCTATGACCACCATAAAATCTGTGCTTTCTCTTGTGGTGTATGCATTCTCCTTAATATCCGATCGAATAAAACATCACATACAAAAGTACTACATAGAACAAACACATCAAAAGTAAACATAACATTTCAATAGTTGCCAAAAACAAAAGAGAGAAAAATGCAATTAATAAGCAGACGATATTTAGAAAAGTACAGATATTTAGACTGGAAAATGAAATTATCTGAAATTAAAAACACGCGCAGACGATATTTACAAAAGTAAAAATATTCAAACCTGAAAAGGAAAATATATGAGTTATTCCATCAATAAATGCCATAAGTTTGTTTACATCTTCATTATTTTATGAGTCATTAAATATCAAAATGGATCCGGGACTGAATAAACACCCTGTATAGAGAGTGTAAAAGATCATAAAATAATTTTTCTTGAATTTATTTTTTAGAAAAAATAATATTTCATATTTGTTTCATTTCTTACAGACACTTGCCGAAAATTATAATTTTGCAGATTTCATTTCCAAAAAGATTTAATTTATTTTCAGTTAGAGCTTTAATCAATGTGATGGCAACACTTTGAAAAAAGCTATTTTTTTCTCAGGAATGCGAAACGTGCTTAATCCTCATTTTTATTTTTGACGAAAAAAATTATTGAAAAACATAGTTAAAATATTTATTTAAAAATTCATTAAAAATAGAAATTTAATTTTAAGATTAAAACAGTAGTATCATTTAAAAGATAAATTTTTGATCTTTAACTTCATGTAAAAATCTTTTTTGTGCGGTAATATTTTCGGCAGTTATAGCAGAAACACGTCAAAATTTCGTTTAATTTTTAAATAAATAAAATTCTAGTTAAAAATTCGAAAAAATAACCCCCAGGTGCACATTCCCGGCCTCCAGGGTATACACGTGCCAAATTTGGTAGCTGTAGGTTGAATGGTCTGGTCTGTAGAGCGCCAACACACACACACACACACACACACACATTGAGCTTTATTATAAGTATAGATATAGATATAGACTACTTGAAGACATTATTTATGCTCTTCTCTTCATCTAAAGTAAAATATTCAATTGCTTTTATAGAATCCTTGAGATAAAAATGAATTTAAATACATTCCCTTTTCATTTGATCTTTCAGGCTGAGGAATGGCTGAGCGAGGGCAGCCGAATGCTGATTTCAGTGGCGCGGAAATCGTCATCTTGCAACAAGGAGTCTGACGCCGAAGGACTTAGAAGAGATATCAGGGATTTTTTGAACAAAGGAAAAAGTCAACAAGAAGAAAGACTACGAAAAATAACGACTCTGTCTCAAGAACTTTATGGTAAAGCATTATATTAGTTGCATATTCAAAAGAATTTCTCTTTCACAGTAATATAATGATAAAATAGAGTATTCTTTTGAGTTTTATTTTTTTTTAATTTAATAAAAATTTTGTTATATAAACCGGAGAAAAGAAGTCTGGCCGACGGAGGATTTCGGAATTAATAAGTTTCTAAAATCAGATTGCTTTGGGGCAGGCTTTAATTTTGTGCTAGGGAAATATGATTGATATACATGTGTAGAAGACTTGGACAGAGTACATTTATAAATAACTATTTTCTTACATTAATTAGCGAGTATTTCTTTGTTTTCATTGATAAAACACCAGTTGGCAGATTGTATGAGACCCCATTTGTTTTTCCTATATAAATATATCTAACATTTCAAGAAAGTTATTGTTTACCTATTTATTAAGAATGAATGTTTTTCCCTTTTAAATGTTAATTATTTGATTTTTGGAGAGTTTAAATTTAAAAAAAAAATAATTTCCGAAGTGGCGATAATCTTTGAGATATTTTGATATATATTAAGAAACTTTCGCTTGCAGAAGTCTCTATTTTGCAAAGCCCGTAGACTCACAAATCTACTCTTCTTTTTACCTTACTCATATTTTACTCATCAACATATTTTTTATTCTTATTACAACTAAATTTTTTTAACTTTTTGAGAGAAAAAAATTTTAATTTCAAAATTCATTTCAAAATATTTTATTTCTGCATTAAATATACATAGATTTGATTTCCTTTTTTTTTAAATTATGAATCCAGTTTCATTTAATATTTATCAAATAAAGCCTAAATTGTTATAGTAGAACAATGTGAAATGTTTGATATTCATGTATAATAGAAATCGTTTGTTGGTTTGTTTGTTTTTCAATTTGCTTTAGTTTTTTTTATGGTCTTTGTGTATTTCTTAAACTCAGGCTTTACATTTATTTAATATAAACGCGTGTTTCTTTTTTTTTTAAACAGGAAATCAGCCGCATCCTTCTTTGAATTTAGTCACAAACAAAAACAAAGATATGATAGATTCGTTCAGCGTCATAACTTCTGAGCTGGAAACGCTGACAAAAAATATCAGAATTTCTCAGCAGACGAAAAAGATGGAAGAAAAAGGAAAGGTATAATCCTTTTTTTTATTTGCGGTAATATTTAAATTTATGTTTTTAGATATTTTCAATAAAAAAATTAAAATATAAATTATTCTAAAAATTTTTTTAACATGCCATTGCAGTCTACAAAACATGAAAATTTTTAACATTTTTATAAAATATCCGTCCTAATAAGAAGGGGGAGGGAAAGAAAGAAAGGAAGTTAACAAATCGAGATGAATAATATAAAATATGTTTTTTACGATCTCAAGAATCACAAATAATTTTTTTTATCATTTAATCTTGAGTATTGATCTATGAGAAAATAATTTTTTTATCCTTTATTTTGATTTTCCTGTCTTATTGAATTATACAACGCAAAGTAATGCTATACATTTTATGTCCAGCACATTACGTATGTATAGATAAATAACATAATAAAAATTAAGAATATTGTTAGTATACATCAAGGACAAAAATGTTAATTGAACACAATAAAACAATCGATAAAAATTAGAAAAATATGTATGAAATAAATATATCAAAAATTGAAATTTAGTAGAAAAAGTAAAAAACAAAAGAAATTTAATAGAAAAATGTAATTGAAAAACTAAACATATCATCACAAACTATTAAAAGTAATTTTTAAAAAAATTGATGAAGCTGAAAAATGAACGGAGCTTTATGAACAAGTCAAACTGTGATTTGAGCACTAGGAAAAAGGTACATTTGATATGCTGAAATTTTCTTTTTAATTGTTCGGTTTCACGATTTTCTTCGATTGAACGTCATTTGCAACACCATATTCTATTAAAGTTTTATTTTTCTTGATATATGTTAAAATTCCTTTGAGTTTGCTGGAATATCTACAGAAATGGGCTATGGATTTAGTGGAGCTAATTATCCTAGAAAATGTAACAATTGAATTCATGTATTAATTTATTGAATGTATTAAAGAAATTTTTCATCGACTTTTATTTTAGGGTAACATTGCTTGTTCGTTTTTGCTTTCTTAGGCGATAATTCGTTAGGCGATAATTTAGTATATATTTTTGCACCAAATTTTTAGATTTTTTATCAAATTTTAAATGCAATCTAATCTTAGAAAAATTGCCTGGTTGACTGTCCGAGTGCGAGGAAAAATTACAAAATGTAAAGAGTTATAAGTAAAATTTTATACACAAGTTTAGCGCCTATGATATGGATCTCTATCAAATTTAGAACCGAATCCGTTAAAGAGTCGACTATTTGTCAGTCTGTACTTTCATATGCGCGTAAATAAAATAACTCAAAAAGGACAGGAGTGAAATAAATGAATTACAATATTTGATTTCTGGCTTCCATTGTAATTTTATGTAAAATTTTGACTTCAATTGGCCTTAAAGATAGACGTCCAAAATGAATTTTATTTTCTAATATTTGTGTATTAAGAGTTTTTAATCGCCAAGGATCTCATGCTTGATTCTCGCCAAAGATCGATCTTTCATGCTTGTTGTACATTAATGGAATGCAATTAAAACACAAGTACTGCTTTTCTTACTATATTAAGAAGCACATAATTCTCATGTGTGAAAATAAAAATCTGAGCACTCGTAGCTTACTCTGCCTTACCCATGGTAGATCATTTTATTCAGGGGGAGAAGACATAATCTTTATTAGAGAATCTGTGAGAACGTTTTGGGCCAGCCATTCTTGCTGGTTTCACTTAGGTTTTGCTCCAGAATCCAGAATGTTTTAAACTTTAATATACAATGAGAAATGATTTTTCCTGACATCTAGTATAGCGGAAGGGAGAAATAAATAAATAAATAAGAATCTCGATTAACTGTAACTGTAATTTACCCATTAAAAAATTTCTTTCTAGAAGATCTAGATCTTACTCGTTAAGACCAACGTTATTAAATTTTGATCAGAGATATTCTAAACCAATAGGTTTTTTTTTTTATTCTGTAAAAATAATAATTCTGTAAAAAATATTTTAGTTTGCCTCATGTTTAAATCATCAACTTTCCACTTACGATAAAAAAAAAAATAAAAAAAAAAATAAAAAAAAAGATCGTTAAAACTTTTACATTTTTGTCCTCAGGCGGAACTAGACGCCATGCTTCACGCCGCTCAAGCAGAAGCAGAAGCAGCTAAGGCAGCTGCTGCTGCTGCTCAACAAGCTGCAAAAGCAGCTGAAGCTGCCGCCAAACAGAGACCGCCTCGATTCGTGAGGAATTTAACAGATGCCGAGGTATCTGAAGGCACAAAGTTCACATTTGAATGTGAAGTAGAGGGAGAACCTATGCCACAAGTAAACACTTTTTTTATGTTCTCCATTTTTTTTCAAAATTTAATTAGTGTATTTTTTTATATTTTTGCAAGTACAAGCATTTTTTCACTTTTAACAGTTGAATATTTAAGAAAATCATGCGATTTAATATTATAAAGTTGGAACATTAATGGCTGAACCCTAGGGAAAACATTCTCTAGATAAACACAATTCCTATTAAATTTGAGGCTAGGAAGTTTGCATTTGAAGATTCTCTCTTCTAACATAATTGAAAAAAAAGTATGCCGAAGGTATCCTTAAAATTAATTACCATACTTCGAATAATTTTCTTAGCGTTTCTCCTTCCACAGTAGCAACACGAGATAAATTCTTTTGTGAAGTTACATATGGAAGTATTTCTTTTCTTTCCTGAAAGAACTATGATTATTTTCTCATATCTCTTCTTAAATAGTCACCGTTTATATGATGTAGAAAGAAAAGTAAAAAGTATTGTTATGCTATAAATAAATTTGATAATAAAAGATACATTAGATCAGCTGAACTTGATGTAAAAGATATCGTCAAGGAATTCTCTCAAAAAGCATTATAATGATGGAAAGGTTGATTTATAAAATAGAATAAAACTCTTATGATATTTGTGTTGGTATTCACCTTTCCAAAGAAATAATTGAATTGGATATCTTCTCTAGTTTTGATTATGTGCGTTTATAATTATGTTATTCTTTTGACCAGTAACTTCTTTTATCTTTTAAAACTAACCAATGATACTTAATCATTTTGCAGGTCCAATGGTTTAAAGATGGTATTCTAGTCGAAAATAATCCTGATTATCAGACATGTATGGAAAAAGGAATTTGTAAACTAACAATCGAAGAAACTTTTTCCGAGGATACTGCTAAGTTTACTTGTAGAGCTACAAACCCTGGTGGAACTGCTGAAACACAGTGTCAACTGGTTGTAAAAGGTTGCTTAGAATTCTGTATATCTCTTTATTTCAAGATTACATAAAAAAAAATCTTTGATAATAATGTTTCTAGACTTACCTCATTCTCATCTATCTGCATTCTTAAGAAAATCCATGTTTTTAAATGGATTCTTTCATATTGTTTGAATAATTTCTTGAATAAACCCTAAATTTAAAAAGCAATTAGTAATTATGTGCTTGCACACATTTCTTTGATATGATATTTTAGGGAAGATGAAAGTGCATGATAATCTTTAACTCACAGAATATAATGGCACGATATTTACAAATTTTACAAGCATGATCTGATAATTTTTTGATTGGCGGACTCTTTCCGAACTCTAGTGTCACTAGTGATTTTTTTAAAAACTCTACTTCGAAGAAAAATTTCAAAATTTTCCCTTCTTATTTCTTATATATACTGCTTTAAAAATGGATATACTTTAAATCTTTTTAATGCGTGACGTTGTTTATCCTATTTATTTGATAGCATTTATTTATTAATACATATATGGAATAGAAGATATTTTAAAATCCTGATTTATAATAATTGAGACTGATTCAATGTTTGCTTCTTCAGTTAATTGTTTCTATTTCCCATAGGAGTTTACTGTGCTTAAATGCTCCTTTCCATTTTTTTAAAAAAAATATTTTTACTATGTTAAGTCATAGAAATTCGTAGTTTTCCTTATTGTCGGTCGATATAACCGTTTATCTCTGAGTAATGGGAATGCTCCCAAATTTTAGTCGATGTCTTTGAATGTGTTTGAGTCTTCAGTATCTAAGTTGAATCTTTCATTTTTCTTTTCTAGGAAATTCAGTCTTTGTCGGTTACAGAGATAGTTTACTTTTACTGAAATGATATATCTTATCTGTAATGTTATTTTTTTTAAAGTTCTCTTTGAAATTTAACATCTGCTAAATTAAATGATTTTTGAATATTTTTAAGTTGTTTCTTTGACTGGAAAGATTATGGTTAGAGGAAATAAACTATTTATTTCATAAACAACTATTTGTAAAAAAAGAAAAAAAAATATTTGAAGAAATGGAGAAAAAAAAAAAGAAAAAAAAATCACCGTGGATTTTAGCTTTTTAAATTTAAAAAAAAAAAAAGAAACTTCATATGATGTATTTCTTTTAGTTATTTCCTAACAGTAATTAATCATCAACAATGTCTTTATGGAATGGATTGGAAATACATTTTATATATTTTGAATCAATCATTTTTTAAATCCATTCACAAATATTCCTTATCTTCTGCAGAATCACGCACTGCTAATGAACTTGTGCCTCCACATTTTGTTCAAGAACCTTCGGATGCAACCATTCTAGAAGGTACGAAATACCAAATCGAATGCCAAGTTTTCGGAAATCCATTACCTTTGGTGTCCTGGTTCAAAGATGATGTCTGCATTGATTATTCCACCGATTATTCCACCATCTATAACAACGGTTATTGCTCCTTGCGAATCGACGAGGCCACTCCCGATCATCAAGGGCAGTACACATGCCGGGCTGTCAATCAAGTCGGGCAAGCGGCTTGTAGTGCCAATCTTAAAGTTCAAAGTAAGTTCTAATTTATGTAAGTGCATTCCTATAACAGATAAAATTGCGTTAGTATACATAAGTGGATAATTTAGACAGTCATTTTGGTGATGCATCATTTGAAATTAACCAATATAGGATTATAACTACATATCTGGAATCACTCGTATTGCTATTCTTATTTTTTTACTCTTTGAACTCGAAAAAATTAAATATGTACACGTCAAAAGTTTTTAAAAGGTGATCGTTGATATGCTTTGAATTTGTTAAATGCAACATTCATTGGATCCTTTTATAATATTAGTTATAGTCTCCAATAGGTAAGTAGGAGTTGATATGTGATTGAACCGTTTAAGAAGCCAAGCTGACAAAATTGTCATTATCGTGGATTGGAAAACACTTTAAGTTCAAAAAAAAAAAATAATAAGGTTTTAAAATTATAATAATGTTTTTTTAGATCCAAAATTCTGAGCTTAACTATTTTTTCTCCACTATAGGTCCGATACTGGTTACAATGTATCTCTGTTTAGTCTGAAGAAAGCTGTTAGTATACATAAGCATTTTTATTTCAAGATCTATTCATAAAATACAAGCATAAAAGAAGAATAAAGCAGAATAATATAAAAAAGTAAGAACTGTGAAAAAATTATAGTAAAAAATAGTAAAGGCAGTATGCACAAAGAAAAATTAAAGTGTAATACAGGCGAGCTTAAAAGATCTCAAAAGCATGTTATCTTAACTTAGAGGAGAAACACCGGGATACTCGTTGTTTTTATTCTCGTTGTAGTGGCAATGGTTTTATTTTATTTCTCTATTAAGGTGCTGACGTTTCCTTCTGAGACACCTTTCTTAAAATATATCTAGAGCACACCTTTTTTTTAATGTTTGATTTTCATTTTATAGCGATTACACCTTCCGAACGACCGAGATTCATTTCTCCACTTTCAAATGTCATGGCTCGAGCTGGTCAAAAATTGAGGCTGGAATGCTCCGTTACCGGTCAGCCGCAACCTGATGTAACTTGGCTGCATAATTCCAAATCCCTTAAAGAAACTAGAGATACAAAGGTAAGTCTTTCTTCAGTGATTAGTCAAGGATTCTCTCTTAAAATATTTTGATACTGAGAAATAATAATGATTTTCGAGATAGAATTATTTATCGTAAATTTAAATACATCTTCGATGGACTTATATTCTTTCAACTTGAAAGATATTACTGGCCATACAAACCATACGTCATTGTACAGTTTGTCCTAACATACTTGTGCAAGCTGAGGTTCGAACTCGCAACGTTAGGGTTCATAGCCGAGTTACATAGCCACTAGACAAACGTGTACACTCGTGTCTGGAAGTTGTTATCTGGCTTATGAAGTTACCACCACAATACTCTCCCACCAGTGAGTCGGTGCGCCAGTATGGCGAGCGACGAACGTTGTTATCGCGCCAAGCGTTATGGCGGGCGACGGGGAGCGTGTGTGAGTGGTTGCTGCTGGTAGATGGAGCCACGACAGCTGAACGAAGGATGCGGATGTTCAGAATCAGGGTCATCAATGTGCAAGCTGAGGTTCGAACTCGCAACGTTAGGGTTCATAGCCGAGTAACAAAGCCACTAGACAAAAGTGTACACTCGTGTCCGGAAGTTGTTATCTGGCTTATGAAGTTACCACCACATACTGTTGCAATGTAATTTAGTAAATAAAAAATCTATTTATATATAGAATTTTATCCACCATCAAAATCAGTCATAAGAATGTATGGTAATATAATATTTTAAAGAATCATGCATGCATCAGTTCTTTTTAGAGTGAAAATGTGTTTTTACTTGTTAAGACTGCACATTCTTTTGTTCTTATACCCAACATGCTATATCAGATAAAGTTATTGTCAAATCTCTTCTTCAATTGTACTGAAATATTTTAAAATTATATCTTTTGAAACTTGCAGTAATTTCTGAATCGAAGTTAAGTGTATGAGTTAATCTAATCGGGTTTCATTCATCCAATGCCTCTAATGAAAGTAAACGAAAGAGACCTCAGGTCGTTTTGAAATTTCTTAATTTATAAAATGAACTGATATAAAATAAATAATGAATAGAATTTTCATTTCAATACGATACTGATATTTTGGAAATCTAATTTATCAGAACTTCTATGGTGACCGTCTCAGAACGCATCCATTTCGCTTATGTTAGCTGACATAAAATATTTTTTATGCCTTTACAGTTTTTGATTGAAGAATATCTTTAAAATCTTTAGTTTTATTGACAATATT
>JAPMOR010016577.1:0-12548 GCA_026543865.1 Argiope aurantia | reverse complement strand
TCAAGAATAATTATTTTATGATCTTTTACACTCTCTATACAGGGTGTTTATTCAGTCCCGGATCCATTTTGATATTTAATGACTCATAAAATAATGAAGATGTAAACAAACTTATGGCATTTATTGATGGAATAACTCATATATTTTCCTTTCAGGTTTGAATATTTTTACTTTTGTAAATATCGTCTGCGCGTGTTTTTAATTTCAGATAATTTAATTTTCCAGTCTAAATATCTGTACTTTTCTAAATATCGTCTGCTTATTAATTGCACTTTTCTCTCTTTTGTTTTTGGCAACTATTGAAATGTTATGTTTACTTTTGATGTGTTTGTTCTATGTATTAATTTTGTATGTGATGTTTTATTCGAGCGGATATTAAGGAGAATGCATACACCACAAGAGAAAGCACAGATTTTATGGTGGTCATAGAATTAATTTCCAATCAACTAAATCACTGACTTTTAAGAGTTAATTTCTAATCACTTAAACTGACTGATTTATGAAGATTTGAATATCACTATTCCATAAAAAAAGGATAATTTTAGATTTTTCATCGATCGCTTCAAAGAAAATACGCAAATCAGCGCGCAGGTTTCTCAAGATTAATTGGCCTAAGATTATGAAAATGGTGAGTTTTTCTAAATTTTTAACATTTAAAACTTCATAAATAAGTCTTAGTTGATCGTGGAAAATAGAAACATTCATTCATTTATTTAAAATTTGGTGTGCCCAGAATATTTATCAGAATATGATACCTTACTGCATTAAATTTAGACTTCATAATTTTTGAAATATATTTTTAAGCAGGAACAAAATATTATTATTGATTTCATTTCAATCCTTTTGAAAGCAAAACTAAAAACTGAATTTTATACTGATTCTCAGAAATTTTTGTTGAATTATTGTTTGAGATATTACATAAACTATGAAAAATATTTTGTAGGTAACATAAGACTTAAATACCGAACGATTCTGTTTGCAATACTCATATTCAATAATAATAATAATTAATAAATAACAATAAAGATGATAAATAAAATAAAGCGCTTGGTTTTATTTAAAAATATCTTAATATTACTTGCAATTTCGTCATTTACATTTTAAATTAAAGTTAAAGTTTTACCGGAAATGGCAACAAATTAGCAAAATATAGGTATATACTAAATTGAACGAAACGATCTAAACAGTATAAGTTTGGTATGACTATCAAAATTTGAAGATTAAAAATGTTTTGTTTGAGAATCCTTTAAGAGACCAGTTACTTAAAATATTTAATTGAAAATTGTAGCGAGCGGTAATACTGGCGAACCGGCTGGTCGCCAAAGGCGGCTAGTTGTTTATAAGAACTATCAGAGATACCAACGCATTGATTACTGTCATAACGGCAAACATGTGGTTTATTTAAACAATATCATTCTTTTTACCACTTTACATTTTTTTATTTCCTAGTAAATTATTTTTATAATTGCTTTCTTAGCACTACAAATCCCTTTTCAATATATAAAGAAAATATTCTGGGTCAATTAAGATGAAAGCATTAAAGGAGAATGAATTTAGGATTTGTGAATCCATCAAATTATCTTTTCCATAATAATTTTGCTAAAATGATACAGCAAAAATTTATTATTAATGAATTTGAATAATCTTCCTTTTTTAATATTCCTTTTGCTGCGTGTTATTAGCAATTTTTGACGATCAGTTCTCCACATATTATCTATATATTTCAAATGATTGGAAAAACCAAAGAACCAGTCCTCTAGCCACATTCATTGTACCGATTACTTTTACTTTATATTGTTGCAAATTTATAATATTTCTTTCCAGTCCAATAAATCTGGTTAGCAATATATATCTTTTGCATGTTGAATAGATGCCGAATCAAGGAACCCAAGGTTTGACGATAATTTGGATATAATTTGGTTACTTAATGATGAAAATGAAAGCTCCTAAAACTCGGATGCTGCGATATATCGCTTAGGAGCTAAGTTACAATAATTTACCCTTTAACGGAAACTGTATAAAAGCAAAGCTGAAAATAAACAGCATTGTGTCAGGTGACTTGAGCTCGTGTGAGTGTTTGAGCGAATTCTCTCTGAGCGTTTCGTCTTGTTAGTGGTGATATATTATCGATTTGCTGCTTGTTTTTGTGAGGGGAGAGGTACTATTTGCCACAAAATCTGCTTTGTATTTGCTTCATTTGTCTTTTTATTCTGTGATTAAGTGCTTCCTTGCAGAATAAAATGTCTCTATTTGTTTTAGAGCCTGTTGTACTTTTCACATAACATATCACGGACGGATTAATTCCATACTATACGGAGATTTTCCGAAACAATATGAAAAGGAGTCATAGATATCTCACCACCGACCCCTTTCTATCAGTGACTCTCCATTTGCGAGAAAAATGTTAAAAACAATAGATTTTTTTCTGCTTGAGAATAACAAAATTCATCATTTGCAATCTCTAAATAGAATATTAAATGCCTCGTTTTTGCTAATTTTTATTTCATGTGAAACTTTATATCTTGTTGGATTTGAATTGGGCATGACTATATTGGTACCATTAATATGATCGCCAAATCTGACTCATATTAATAAAATTCCTTTAAAAATTTGAATCAACTGTAATAAAATTGCACTTTGTATCTAACAAAAAAAAGTATTATTTAAATTATAATTTCAATAATGAGAGATTACACTATTTGTTTAGCTATTCATCAAATGTACGAAATTCTCAAATGGACATCGAAAATTGACGAAATCCATCCAGTCGTTGAGACTGAGAGCTCCTTCAAAGTTTTAACTTACAATATTTCTCAAAATGGAGAAATAGGCATTGTAAGGCCAAAACCGATCATAAGCAGTCAGTCGTGAAACGAGTCGTAATCGTGGAGAGAATCAGCAATCGAATAGTTGGATCAGTCCAGGAAAGAACAAGCGTTGTGTGGAGTATTTAATGTTTTTTTTTCAGGTTTAAGAATAAGCATAATAATAGCCTCCTACCAGGATGATGGGAAAAATTGCTCACACCAAATTTTGTTGTAGGGAAATAGTATATTGTGTAAAGATGTGTTAGACAGATGCCGTATCATAAGGTAACTGATATTATCGGGACTTAGGGATAATTTATGGATTTCTGAGAGACACCTTTTTAATTCAGGGAAATGAAATATATGTAGTAAGAACCATATAGAGAGGAATGGAAATTAAGTATTTGATTTTCATTTATAAATTTATGGTGAGAAAACGTTTCACTTATCAATTATGGTAATTATTGCAATTTGATGTTTGAATTAATTCTGCAGCAATGCAATCAACAATGTCTTTTAGAAATACCATTACCACAGAAATACCATTTTATAAAAACTAGCCGCCTTTGGCGACCAGTTCGTTCGTCCAGTTTACCGATTTTTTTGGGTTGTTAAATGATTAATTTTCTCTTAGATACGACTAAAAAGCATGAACTCAGTCGATAAACTGAAAATTAAAAAAAAAGAATATACATTAAAATAATAAAAGCGGATGGAAAAATCCTATTGTGAATTTAATGGAAGGAAAAAGCATGCGATTAAATGTTTTTCTGTATAATTTGAATTCCGTCTTTGCATTTAGAAACATTTTTTTTCAGATAATTTATCAGATTGAATTAAAAATATTATTCTTTTTAAAAGACAATTGATCATAAATGTAATTAATATCATTAAAAAGATAATTTTTTGATGATCTTTGTATTTTTAAGAAAATACAAATTTTATTGTTTTCTAAGATATTTGTTTTAGAAAATATAAATATCAGCTTCCATAGGGAAGTCATAACAATACGGCTGGACTTGAAATTAATGTATGATCTCCAAAATTAAAATATTTTTAAAAGATTTGTTGCCATTTTTTTCTTTGATATTTAATGCCATTTGTTATCATTTCTGATATGCATCCAGAGTAGAAGTTTTTTGGCTTAATTTTTGGACGATTGGCACGATTTTGATTTTCTTGTAGATAAACTGTTATTTAACCTGAAATCTTCCCACGATCATTTATTTCAAGATGGTAAAGTCTATTTTTTTCTCTCGATGAAACTTTTTGTTTGAAGTTTATTTATCTTTATTTCATTTATATATTCTTTTCTTTGACTGAATGTATAATTTTATGAGATGGCGAAACATCTCCAGAATGTTTCTAATAATATTTTAAAGTATATCATATTTTCAATTTTTAATATTTTTAATAATACAATTTAATATAATATTTAATATTTCTAATAATTTTTAATTCGTAAGGCATTTAATCCGGAAGGTTTTTGCATTTTGAAGCTATATCAAAATAAAAAAAGAGTTTCATAATTGCAATTTTAATTATATTCCTACAACGATTCGCGCATGCGTAAAGCAGCAGAATCTGTGCTTTGCACTTATACGCGCATGAGCGAATATCTCAAATTTCGCATGCGGAAATAGCAAGAGCTGTGGTATGCATACGGGATATATTTCTTTGCTTATGTATAAATTTAAACAGCGATTCAAAAATCATTATGCCCAAAATAAGGAAATCTAATCTTGACTGGAGCACATTAAATGCCGAAACACTTTATTTGTTGCGCGATAATGAAAATGGAGAGGAAAGAAACGTTCGGTTAGCGAATATCAGAGAAAGAATCTCCACACTTAGGGAAGGAGAATCTTCTACTGAGCGAAGTAACCGCTTCTCTTTATATCGCCCTACAACTGAATTACAGCGACAGAATGAATCATATGAGGAGCGAAGTGATCGCCCAGCCAATATAGTTTACAAAGAAATATTATGAAGCAAGCTGAATTTTATTTTCGTATCAGACTATACAGAAGTGTGGAACAATGGATATAATGACTTATTTGTGCATTTTTAAATTTTAAATCAGCTTTTTTATTGTATATTTTTAGTGAATTGTTATGCCTATGAACATGTCATTTTTGTATCTTTTCAAAAGTTTAAATATTTCTGAAAGTGTGCTATAAAAATTGATTTGCATTTATTTTTTGATGATTTCTAAAGATATTTTTGTGCTTGTTTGATGTTGCGTGACATGCCCATGTTATGCTACGGGCAATGATATATAGGTTCTGCTAGTAAGATATATATAGATTTTCATATTGTTAGATTTGTATATACCACAGGATTTTTTTCTCATTCTCGCCTAATATTTTACTACATATGCTGGAGTTGATGATGATGATGATATCTTTTTCATGATTCCCGTTTTCTTCGTTATTGTATTTTTCTTGAGTTTTCTTTCGTTTTTCTCACTTGTTCTCTCAAATTCTCACTTGTTGGGTTTCTTCGAAATCGACCCCCAATCTTTTCTTTGTTTCTTGTGTGACCCGCGACAATCTTCTTTCCATCATACCTTCATTTGCCCTTTAAAAGTATTGGAGCTTTTAGGAATTGAATTATAGGCTGTAACAATTAAAACCTCAATGATATTTTTGATAGCGTATGTGTGCTATTGTTAGGGATCATTTCTTTAGTTAAATTATCACTAACATATCCATAGATACCTAATAACACAGTTACCTAGCATAAATTAAAACCTTGCATTAGCATAGTGAAATGCATAGATATATAATAGCATAGATCACTAACTCTACCATAGACAGTTAATGTAATGAATATTGAAAATCAGAATATGAAACCATGCATTACCAAGTACACTAACACAAAAACCAATATTTTTTTGGTATAAAATGAAAAACTCTCAGAACAAAATATATAAATATAGCTACTGTATATATTTATAACTACTTTTTGATATTGTTACAAACCCGCAATTCTGCTTCCCAGCATAGTTGGTTCCATCATCAGAAAGATTGTTTTACAGTCATCTATATTGGACGGAGTCCGGGTGTCGCGACGGAGGTCCCAGAGCTTGGCGACCATTTGGTGGTGAATTTGGTGACTTTGGCGCCAAAATAGATTATACCCGAAACATCGAGAATTTTCCCTATCCGTCCAGTAGGAACCGAGTTACGCCTCGAACGTTCCTGATTGGTTGAGAAGCTTCTAGCCCCGCCTCCTGAGACCTATAAAAGGGTCTGCAGCTGCCAGAAGAGTAGTCGTGGTAGTAGTAGTCGGAATCGACGGAGCGGAGTAGTCGGAAGCGACGGTGAAGAAGTGGTCTTCCAGTTATTAGCAGAGTAGCGACGGAGTCACGCTAGTGCTGAACTAAGCTGTGAGCTACTGTCTGCAGTAGAGTCTTGCTGTATGCTGCACTTCTCGGCTGAAGATAATCGTCTTCTATGCTGTAAATAATTGTCGTTTTTGTGCTGTCCTGTGTGTCTTCGTGTAAATAAACGCCGTTGTTTCTTTTTCTACTGCCGCCTGCTGATTGAGTGTTCTCCACACCATATAACTTCCACTAACCAAACGAAACCCGGAAATTTCGTAACAATATTTTTCTGGCATAGGAAATAAAATTAATTAATTGCTTTCACAAACCTGAGAATAAATTTCTCTCCCAGTAAATTCTAGACATTTTCGGTTCTTTTACATTTTAAAGAAGTAAAAAATATGGTAAAATAATGTATTTTTTTATTTGAAAAGATGTGTAAGCTTTTTATATCATGTTTATTGATTACCGATTTAGTAAAATTTTCTGGGAAAATATTAAAAAAATCATTAGTAGAATGGTAAAAATTGCCGGAGAAAGACTCAGAAAGCTATTATCGAAGAGGATTTAGTTCATCCTTCGCTCGCTCAAAAGTAATTTCGATGCTTAATTTATCCTATGAGTGTGAAAGTCTTAAGTTGCGGTTTTGGAAAACAGTCTTACAATGCTTGAATTGTGCACCTGTTTTACAGCGTTACTATGGAAACAAAAATACCGTGTGTCATCTTTTCGTCTTTGAATTTTCCTACTTCAATTACGTAATGTAATTTGTTATTTATTTGTACACTAGCCGCCTTTGGCGACCAGCCGGTTCGCCAGTATTACCGCTCGCTACAATTTTCAATTAAATATTTTAAGTAACTGGTCTCTTAATAGATTCTCAAACAAAACATTTTTAATCTTCAAATTTTGATAGTCATACCAAACTTATACTTTTGTTTAGATCGTTTCGTTCAATTTACTCTATATATTTTGCTAATTTGTTGTCATTTCCGGTAAAACGTCAACTTTAAAGTGAAAATGATGAAATTGCAATTAATATAAAGATATTTTTTAATAAAATCAAGCGTTTTATTTTATTTATCATCTTTATTGCTATTTATTTATTACTATTATTATTGAAGATGAGTATTGCAAACAGAATATCTCGGTATTTAAGTCTTATGCGAACTACAAAATATTTTTGATAATTTATGTAATATCTCAAAGAATAATTCAACAAAAATTTCTCAGATTTAGCATAAAATTCAGTTTTTAGTTTTGCTTTCAAAAGGATTGAAATGAAATCAATAATAATATTTTGTTCCGTATTATAAATATATTTCAAAAATTTTGAAATCTAAATTTAATGCAGTAAGGTATCCTATTCAGAGAAATATTCTAGACACGCCAAATTTTAAATAAATGAATGAATGTTTCTATTTTCCAGAATCAACTAAGACTAATTTATGAAGTTTTGAATGTTAAAAATTTAGAAAAACTCAACATTTTCATAATCTTAGGCCAATTAATCTTGAGAAACCTGCGCGCTGATTGGCGTATTTTCTTTGAAACGATCGATGCAAAATCTAAAATTATCCTTTTTTTTATTGAATAGTGATATTCAAATTTTCATAAATCAGTCAGTTTAAGTGATCGATTTAGTTGATTGGAAATTAACTCTTTTTATTTAAAATATTAGTGTTTCAAGAACATTTTGTTATTCGTGATTTCCACAGCAGAAGCTTTATGTAAAATCAAAAATTCGTTATTTATTAGAGCATTTATTGAATTAAGTAAAATATAATCATTTTCTATTTAAACCATTTTAGTATATCTGTTGTGTTCGTGCGTCAACAAAAGTAGAATGCAGACAAACTTATTGTGAAACTAAATCTTATTACATTGTAGATAATATTATCAAATTTACATCAACTTATTTTCATTCAAAATTCTAGCATCGTTTTTAAACAACAAATTAAAAGTTCCAAAAATATCACTGTTGCCAATCTGAATTTCACAACTATTTACAAAATAAAATTTATAATTATTAAAATAATCGTTTGCTACTTTTAAATAAAATATTTACGATTTATGTTGCAACAGATCTGTGTCTTACTAAAGGTTTACAAATTAGCTGTGTGGCCCAGATTTGAATGTATATCCTGTTCATGTTAAACAAACTTGCTTTAAAATAAAACTGATTTATTGGATTAATAATATAGAGAATGAAAAGATCATAAAATAATTTTTCTTGAATTTATTTTTTAGAAAAAATAATATTTCATATTTGTTTCATTTCCTACAGACATGTGACGAAAATTATATTTTTGCAGATTTTATTTCCAAAAAGATTTAATTTATTTTCAGTTAGAGCTTTAATCAATGTGATGGCAACACTTTAAAAAAAGCTATTTTTTTCTCATGAATGCGAAACGTGCTTAATCCTCATTTTTATTTTTGACGAAAAAAATTATTGAAAAACATAGTTGAAATATTTATTTAAAAATTCATTAAAAATAGAAATTTAATTTTAAGATTAAAACAGTAGTATCATTTAAAAGATAAATTTTTTATCTTTAACTTCATGTAAAAATCTTTTTTGTGCGGTAATATTTTCGGCAGTTATAGCAGAAACACGTCAAAATTTCGCTTAATTTTTAAATAAATAAAATTCTAGTTAAAAAATTGAAAAAATAACCCCCAGGTGCATATTCCCGGCCTCCAAGGTATACACGTGCCAAATTTGGTAGCTGTAGGTTGAATGGTCTGACCTGTAGATCGCCAACACACACACACACACACACACATTGAGCTTTATTATAAGTATAGATAAAGGTTACTATATAGAAAAATATTGTAATCGTCAAAAAATAAAAAAATGAAACTCCTGATTTTGAAGAATCTTTAAGTTTCAGACTCGGAGTTCGAAAAACCAATTTTTGCAATTATGTCTGCTTATTTTTGAATATGATATTTCAAAAACACTTTGAGCATGACAGACAAAATTTGGGGTATTTTTTTGCAAGTTGCTTTATGTAAAATTTACAGGTTTTAAACAAATCTTTTGGTAAATCCACTCAGAAGAAGGTTTTCTCTCTTTCTGTTGGAATATAAGTTAATGCAATAAATGCACCAAAATGTCAAAGAAATTAAATTGATAAAATTTGATACACTAACTTAGCATCGAAAGTGTTGATCTATATGCAATTTTGAATGAACTCTGACAAGAAATTGACTGTCTAACGGTCTATACGTGCGCATGCATGGGAATGCAATAACTCAACAATGCAACAGAAGGGATGAATGATATTTAGTACGTTGTTTCATCCCCTTAAGTGTATATTTATATTCAATATTTAAATTAAATCTGTCCAAAGAGTGATCATCCGATCGTTTTTACAGTCTAATACATGCAATTGCTATCATTTCAAAACACAACGACTCAGTTAAATGATATTATATATATATATATGATATTGTGACAAAAATTGTTCTGTGTGTCGGAATTTTGACTTCAGTGAGAACAAACATCCAAAATCCGTGATTGATTTTCATGATTGTACTTTCATGCATACAGCTGTCATATAACTGTGTAATTGTGATGTCCATGCTTTAAACTAGTTACAAAAATTTTAAGCATTGTTACAAATATCAATACAAATGTAAGCATTGTACAAATATGTATGAAAATGTTGCTTCCCAGCACGAATACTTCAATCACTGCAATTGATTGAAGTTGGATGATGATTGGTTGCCGAGTCAGTGATCCCAGAGCTTGGCGATGACTTTGGCGACAAAATAGATAATTCGGGACACTTGAAGAATTTTAGAGATTGAACCAATAGGAAAAGAGATATGCCTGATTGTTTCAGAACCTTCCCCGTTCACCTCCCGGGAACTATAAAACTCCGGCAGTTTCAAGCAGCAGTCAGTCGTGAAACGAGTCGTAATCGTGGGAAGAGTCAACGGCGAATAGTTGGAACAGTCTAGAGAAGAGCAATCGCTGTGTGGAGCTCAAACTATTCGTGAATTGTGCTAAGTGCAGAATCGTGGTGTTTATTGTGGAAGCAGTATGGAGTCGTATGTGGAGTACCCAATCGAGTAGTAGTGAGTTGGCAGTTGGATACAGTTAAAGCGAGGAGACAGTGGATAATTGCAGGCGTTAGGAGGGACCGCAGAGTGTGGCGACGAAGATTTCTTCCTCCTGCTGTTTTCTGTCTGACCCCTTTGTGTGCTGTGATTGTTATTACTGCCGATTACTACTTGTGAGCTGCTGTACGTTGTATATGTTCGTCTCGTCTATTTATTTGTTGTCTGCGTAATCTTGTCTTCCTGTTTGATAAAAATCGTTTCGTTATTGAGGCCTGTTTAGCCTGTTACTTCATAGACTGTAAAGTATTGAAGTATTGAAGGACTAGACACTTTGGTGATATGGCGACAGAAACTAAATTTAGTTGGTGCCGAGTGGCAACGTGGAGAAAGAAACGTACAGCGGAATGATGTGGCATGCGTGAAGAAGGAACACCGGGAGGAATTGCTTATTAAAATTTTAAATGTTTCTTGTTTAAATGTTAGTCTTTGCAAAGTTGTGTAATGTAGTGATCGTCCCTATGTGTCAAAAAGGAAATGAACTAATTCGGTTTAAAAATCGGCCTGTTTCTTTGGAATAATCCACGCTACCATATTACAAGACAAACAAATCGAGAAAGAGCCCCGAAAGTTCCGTAGCACATTGAGAGTTCATCTTTACTAGAAAGTATTCAAGAAAGTTTTAAGGAGCTACTTTTTAATAGCATAAGTATTAAAGTACCTTTTAGTAAGTTCCCTATGTAGACAATACTGCTAACTTTTTAAGCTAATCCGTTTTTTACCCTCCATGAAAATAATATATATTTTATAATCTTAATTCTAAAACAACTTTCGCAGAAATAGCTATTAGGGTGTACCTAGTTTTCAGCTCCATCCAGTCTTAAGCAAAGGATTTTTGCCCTGCCATAAAACTGAGCAGGGGACGAAATCAGATTTGTCAAAACTCGAAATTAACTATCGGCTATATATAGGATGGACAAAGAGTCAATAAAAACTTTAAAGATTTATTAAAACAAAAGGAAAATAAAGCAAAATAAAAAAACAGTTTGCATATTTATCATCGATAAGTCAAGGGATTGGTTTTAAGATAAGAAAAATAATTCAAAAAACAGCCGAAAAGTGGCGTTTTGTGCATAAGTGAAAGGAGAGAAACGAAAATAATAAACATAATGATACCAAAGCATTTATTATAGCAATATATGTTCCCCATGCTCACCGCCACAGGTGATAATACATTGTAGGCGTGTCACAAATCCAGCAAAGGGAGTGTGCAACACGCCCGGCTGTAAACAAGACAGATCACGGCGGATTGCATATTTCAATTTCAACAGATTGTATAGACGGTATCGATACACCCTGGATTTTAAGTTTCCCCATAGCTTGTAATCTTAAATGGTCTTCTAGTGTCAGATCTGGAGATCGAGGAGGCCATGGAAACTTGACTTCTGCAGGCTCCCTGTGCATTGCTAGTCCCTGCAGCGGATTCTGATGCTATTGTTTCCATTTTGGCTGCAACGTGCTCCGAACATGTCTGCCTTAGACTTGGTCGTCCGGACCTTACACGATCCTCCAGCGATCCGGTTTCCTCAAATCACTGAACAAGCTTTATGAGGCCTTCTACTATTAAAGGCGGTTTTCCAGTCTTCACATTTTTCTGAAGTCGGGATAAACGCAGTGCAACAGTCGCTGATTCCTGGTTCATGTAAACAGCTTCATATTATCACCTGTGTACCATATTATCAGCTTCATATTATCAATAATATTTTAACTTTCCCACTCAGCATCTTTGTTCACTTACATGGCATGCAACGGAGAACTGATTCTGCATCAAGAGCGAAAGCATTTATAATCGCCTACCTCATTTGCATATTTCCAAGTAAATCGTACGTACCAACGCCATCAAATATTTTCCCCCTCATTTAAAAAAAAAAACCTCGATTAATCATTGCTAAAACTACAAATCGTTTTTTATTTTGTTTTTTTAGGGGTTTTTATGAATTTTTAAAGCTTTTTATAGACTTCTTATCTACTTTGTACTTTTTAATACATGTTAATGATATGATTCCTAATTGAGAAAAGCACTTCAGGGTGCTACTTTTCATATTTTTTTCATTGAATAAGGTTATTTATAAATGTCAAGTTTTTGGAATGTTATTTATATAAAAACTTAAAAATCTAAACAAGAAGAAATGAAAACTGATGCCATCAATATTGTTTTCTTTTTCTCCAAATGTCAGAAAGCAACATGGGATGAAATGATGAAGGTTCTTAGACTTTTTATCAACGCATATTTGATAAATTCTTTTACCGCACATTTGAAAATAATTTGTTTTTATTTGCAA
>JAPMOR010016572.1:0-24035 GCA_026543865.1 Argiope aurantia | reverse complement strand
TTTAAACATTAAATTTTGCATGCTTTCTAGAAAACTACCCGTTTTCTTAAGCTTCAAATTATAGCTCGCAGAGCATCTTAAATTCTTACAACTAAAATAATACTCCAAGCAATTTAGAATTCCATCGGCTTATTTATTCTTTCAACTTAACAGCGTATCTTACAAACATTGCCAGATTCCAGAAGGTTTACAATCGATCATCAGCTATTATGCAAAAAATAAATGAAATAATATTAACAAAATATGTTTCTCAAAGAAAAATCGTTTATTTTTACTTTTTAATAATATTTTAACAAAATAAAAATAGTAGCAGTTATAAAATGTCTGAAAAGAAATCGTCTGTTAAATGTCTGTTAACAGATTTAGATTATGATATTTACCGAACATTAAATTTCAGTACTAAATTTCATCCATCTCTTTCTTTGCGTTTTACAATTATCGTGTTTACTTATTATCGGACAGCCAGACAATTAGACTTTCTTCTAATGCTTTCGCTGCCATGATTCAGACTACTTTCTAATATGATGCCTAAATTTTTGCTATCTCTTAAATGTAGTAGAGAGTATAATATCAGATTAGTAGGTATGAATCACAGGTGATTCACATGACGAACAACATGATTAAAAAAAGGAGATGTGAACGAAACATAATTGTGTTCTGCGCGCATCAAATTCTACAGTGAAGAACTTTTGCTGTTATTCGCATAATTGATAACACGGCAGTCAACATGTTAAAGGATTTCTTCCAAAATTTGACAGAAATCTACAAATATGGTATAAGGATCCCATACAAAATTTTTTGAGCTATCATTTTCACAATTATACAAGCATACATAATTTCAAAAATGAAATTTTCGGATTCATGCGGGTCTGAATTATAGAGATTTATCAAAATAAGTTAAGGATTTCATGCAGAAGTTGAAACAGATAAAATTTTATCCGTTTCAGCTCAAAGCATTTTTGAGTTATCATTTTCAAAATTATACAGACAGACATAATTTTAAAAATGGGCTATTTGGATTCAAGGTTTGAATTGTGAAGATTCATCAAAATATAAAATTCTAATATTTTGATGGTCATAATAGCTTTTCTTTATAAGTTTCGCATATGCGAAAGTAAGCATTGATCTATCTTCTGGTCTATTTGAAAGAAAATAGGTAAACAAATTTTGGTGCACAGGTGTAGCATCAAAAATATAAATACCATATTTTGAGCCAAATTCGTCAAGCATGTTGACTGTCTGTCAGTTCGTACTTTCGCATGCGTGTAAGCGTATGTGAAATACTCATAATGCAATGTCTTAAATCAATGAAATTCGATATTTATCTCGCGACTATGAACTGTAAATTTGTGTCAAGTTATTACATTAACAGACCAGCAAAAAGGCGTCAGAAATAAATATTCTCAGTATATATTCAGTAAAAATATTTTAAATTCATGCTAAAGATCTGTATTTCGAGACTATCGTTCACAAATACGATGCAAAACGTTCATGGCCTTATTCAAGATCCATAATTTTATTCATAGAAAAATCGATAACACCTTTATTGGAAAGTACTTAGAAAATTTCGGAAGACCACTCCTGCTGGTTTAGAAACGAAATTTATTCCGACCGACTACATCCTTGTACATTGAAATTTTAGGTAGATTCCTATAGGAAGACTACCTATTGCAATGGTTCTCCTGACACGATTTCAAGGAAACTTCTTGTTCTTCATCGATCATGTTCTTTAGAACTAAAATCCACCCTCAGTTCAAAAGTTTATATTATGTGTGTGTGTGTGTGTGTGTGTGTGTGTGTAAGCATTTTTTGGTTGAAGTAGAATGCAGGTTTGAAGACATAGACGAGACGCTGTATTTTAAATTTCGTTTTTTTTTCTCTCCAGGGAACAGGCATGGTAATTTACAAGCAGGGACGCGGACAAGGTACGTCCGCCACAGGACGGCACAAAAGCAGAAGTAAAAAGGGCGAAACAAATCATCACTAGTCTTATATAACATGGGATTTCCGGCCACGTGTCAATTGAATACATATGTAGATCTTGAGAAGGACAACGGAAGTATCACTTTCACTCGATAAGTAGAACTGATTGCGGAGTAATTTTTACACAGTTTCAGTTTAATTAATTAATTAATTAGTATATATATATATATATATATATATATTCTTCGAGAGATATATATATTCTCGGTAAAATTCTCGGATGAGTTCGTAAATGGGCATGTAACTCAAAGGGAATGGAAATGGTGGAGGGTTGAAATTTTTATTTCGCTATAACTTCTTTAATATTAAAGATATGAAAATAAATTCAATGAGCCAAATTAGGAAACAACTTATTCAGTGAGCCTTATTAAGACAAACAACTTTTGTATTTAAATGTTTTCAATAACTGCAATATCTCAGAAATTAGGGACTAAAAAGTGATTTTCAAACCCTAATTTTGACTGTTTTCTCGTGAGGTTTTATCTAAGGATTGAAAAGAATTTGAAAATAATAACTTAGATGTTAAGGAATCTATCTTTGCTTTCCAGCTTGTCAAGAGGAATTTTTTTCTAGCAAATTTTTGAGTTAAATAGCAAAAGTTCTTTTCGAAACAGGCTTTATGGGTGAAAAAGCAGCTATTATGAATGGAAAAAATACTTCGTATTAAAAATAATTCAGCAAAAACATTTTCTTGAGGAATATTTCTTGAGGAAGGTATGGCCGCGATTAGAGATTGAATGTTTGTTTCCCTCCTAGTTTAGCTAGTTCCATTTTTGAGTGATGACAAAAATAATTCCGGAAATGGTATTTTCGGATTCATGAAGACTAAAAAATAGAAGTATAGACAAAATTTCGAGGCCGAATCTTTTGATAATTACAGCAACACTTTGCCTTTGTAAGCTTCATTTCCAAGAAAGTAAAAAACCCAAAACTAATTGCTTCAATCTTGGATCCGTAAACAACCACTTTACGTTTCCCAAGATCAACGAAGCCGTTGCATAACCAGAATTTAAGCAAAACAAACTTCCTCGTAATTTTTATTTTTGTTTATTAGCACTTGCTTCTTCACAATGTTGCCATCCATGAAATCATTATATTTCGTATAAGGAAGTATTAAAAATTAAAAGAAAAATTGTCCTGGAACAATGGAATAACAATAAGGCATTCTGAACAACATCTTGGAATTTCTTTGATTTCACCCATCTACCCGTTAAAAGATCCTGTGATCCTCTTTTGTACAACCTGTTACGGATTGTTGCATCAGAAGGCAGGAACGAGGTGCGTTACTTGTTCACACCTTCGTGCCCTTCCTGGTCAAGGGTTTTATAGACATCTCTACACTGCAATGATTGTTTCGCCTCCCTTGCGGAACGGTGTTTAGAGATCAGGGAGGAAAAAACTTAACTGTTTGCAAGTACATACAATAACAGTACATATATTTTTTTTTAAACTTTATAGTGTTAATAGACTAACATGCCATCTGGAAATTTTAACATGCATGATAAAAAAAGAATCATTCAAAACATTACAGATCATATTGTTCGGTCTAGAGCTACAAAATTTAAAGTATTTAAATCTTAAATTTTAGGTACTCGCGAAGATATTCAAATTTTCTCTAGAATTTTAAGTAAAAATCAATCGAAACTTTGTTTTATATTTTATATGTTGGGAGCATATAACTGCAAAAAAAAAAAAAAAAATATTGCAACAAGAAATAAGCTTTCAATGATAAAAATATTATTCCCATACAGTTTATTTTTTCTCATTCTAATAGATTTGTAAGTACATTTTAAAATATTTTTAATTGTTTTAGTTACTAAATTTATACTCTCCCGTTTTGCGATGACATTAAATAAAATTCTTTAATATGCATTATTGCTACTATATAAGTAAGAACGAATTTTGAAAATGAAATGTAGATAGGCGAATAAAATCCTAAAGGTTATTATGCTGCCGTGTTTCAAATTAGAGGCGAATTTCTTTTCTGCTCTGAATAATAGAATGAAGGGGGGGGGGGCAGGTTTCAACATTACATTCGTAATTTATTAATATATAGTAAGCTGCTGATTTCCGTGCTTTGAATTTTCTCACATCATTTTCTGGAGTTATCTTTAAAACATTATATTGTTCCAAAAACCATCCAGGGGATGCTCTAAAACAGATTCAATAAGAAAGCTGACGTTCGTTATCCAAGAACAATCTTGATAACGAATACCGAAAATTTATTCCACAAAATTAAGACACACGTGGCAAAACACGGCTGAAAGGTATACGAAAACAGGTCTTGGACAAATCAACAACACGTACGCAATGGAAAAAAAAAGGTCAGGATAAATAACTAGAGGATTTGCTCTTTAATTAGAGAGAAAAAATTAACTTTCTTCTTCTGAAGCTATCAGAAGTCTCTGATTAGTTAGGATCTTCTTGAAATTCTACTCCTATCACCGAATTGAGAAAATGTCCCTGCTTCTAATTTGGAGACTATTGTCTCAGACTTTGATGTTTTCAACTTAAAAGTAAATAACTAATAACAAAAACTGAAACTATTTGTCTTTTTTAGTTAATGGGATTTAACTTCTGCCGAATACTTCCTAGCCTATCCTATATAAAAGTAGTTTATCCAAATATAACCATTGTGAATGAAGGAGCATGAGAGGAAAATAGCAAAATTGATTTATTCTTTTTCAAGTCTTCCTACATTTTCAAATATTCTTTAAAACAGTAAAATATATTATTATAAAGTTCATTTATAATAGTAATATATTTATTTATTTGATTTTGTTCAAGGTCTCTCCTTAGAGGCAGATTTGGACGTGTTGCGGCCCTAGAAGACAAAATTGTGACCGGTTTTTTTTTAAATACGGTCAATTTAGTTTCAGATTTCAACTAATTTAACATATTAAATACCTCTT
This sequence comes from Argiope aurantia, assembly GCA_026543865.1. Classification (NCBI taxonomy): domain Eukaryota; kingdom Metazoa; phylum Arthropoda; class Arachnida; order Araneae; family Araneidae; genus Argiope; species Argiope aurantia. Next base: position 19,140 of record JAPMOR010016572.1, on the reverse strand, counting down.
TTAGTTTAATTCTTCATAGTAGAGAATTTTTGAAAATATAAATATTTTTATTCAACATTTTTATATATCATGAAAAAAAAAAGTTTCCCGAAGTTTTCTCGCAAACTCTCTATTAAAGATGTTATTCCAAAGAACGCCTTGAATGGCATTGGTGTACAAAATTATGAAATATTGTCCTTTGGCATAAATTTAATATTTTTATTAAATCTATAGTGTCATCCTGGTGAAGTTTTTGGTAATTAATCCCTGGCATGCGGTTAATAGTATTCAAAAATCGAATTTTTGTATTGTGTGCTACCCAACTGATTGAAAAAAAAATTGACACAGAATTATACTTGTAATCACAAAATGCCATTCGAAATTTTATATATTTAAACCATTGTGTTTTTTTCTTTCTTTTTTTTTGTTACCGCGTTAAAATATTTCTGAAAGTACATACTAATAGAAAAGTCCCCCCGTAATTGGATTTGGCTGAAAATTTGATAGGTGTCGAAACTGTAAATGCTTGATCTGTGAACTGAATTTTATCTGTCTAACTCTCCTGATTTTCTAGTTATCATGCTAAATTATATTCGAAGAGCTGGACAGACAGATTTCCTCTGAATAGAGTTTGCTCAAAATGTGATTAAATTTGGTGTAAAGACTATGTACTAAATTTTATATTTATATCTCAGGGTGTTTTTGAGTTATTTTTGTCACAGACAGACTTTTCCTAAAAATGTATTTTTCGAACATAAGGAGGGCTAAAACATGGAGATTCGTCAAAAGCTCGAGTTCAAATTTTTTCACAATTACACTACTTTCTCTATACAACATTCTCTATAAAAATTAATCATAATTATTTGTTGATGATTTCATTACTAAAGAATAAAAGTATTTAATTATTACGATTAATTATAAATAAATAATACTTATGCAATTATTATAAATTTATAATTAATTATTATTATTAATTTAATTATTATGATTAATTATAAATAATAAATTAACTTCCAGCAAATATAAAATTTAAGATTATTATTTCATACGAGCTATCAACTAGGATATAACATAATGAATTAAATGAATAGTCGATTTTCTTGCATATTATTAATAAACAATCAATTATACTTATTAATTATACGGATTAAAGTTGGTATGCTGTCTTGAATGCTGTATGCTGTTGGTATGCTGTCTTTGCAGAATTCTATCGAATTTGAGAAAAATCTATTCAGAGGAAATCTGTCTGTCCGGCTCTTCGAATATAGTTAACACGATAACCACAAAACAGAAAATTACAATAAAAATTGGAAAGCAGAATTAACATTTTTAGTCTATACACCTATCTAATTTTAAACCAAATCCAACAAGGGTTGGTTATCTGTCAGTCTGGCATTTTAGAAACTTTTTAACACGATAACTCAAAAATGAGATTATTTAAATACAACAAACGTGGTATAGGATTTTGTGACTCTAAGTGTAGTTTGGGTCAAATGTTTGTTCCAAAGGGAAGGTGGAGGGGATGCATCTAAAACACAAATTAGATTTTCGGATAGCCACTCGTCAGGGATTAATCGCCAAATAACTCGCCAAGAATCAGAATGACACGATAGTTTCAATAAAAATTCTAAATTCATGGCAAAGGTTAACAATTTATTGTGCGCCAATGTTATGCTAGGCGTTTTCAGAATAACATTTTTAATGCGAGACATTTTTGGGGAAACCAATCCCTCTGGTTTAAATAATAATTTATTTTAGGTGAATATTTTTTTATGTTTTATTTTTATTACGAAAATGTATCTTTTATTTTTTTATATTATGATTTCAGAATACTGGGCATCTACAGTTGTACATAATATTATTTTACTAGGTGGTAGCTTTTATTAATATTCTTTTTACCTAATGATCATAATGGTACATTTAAGAACCTGGCCAATTATTCCTAATAAAGTGTTACTGTTTTCCTAATATTTTATCATTCACAAAATTTATATGTTTAGAAACTAAGAAAATAAAGTTTCTTAATCCACCTGCTTGTGGCCACCTCTCAGCTTAGCGACCCTAGGCAGCTGCCTACTCTGCCTAGTTGAAAATCTGTCTCTGTTGTTCCCTCCCTTCATCCTGAATTGCACCTGCCAAGTTAGGTTTGTCATGACGAAAGAGAAATTACTTCAAATTTATAACAGGTCGAAAGCCCAGTAAAGTTAAAGGAAACTTCAGCCATTTTAGCAGGGGAGGAAACTACAGAAATTTATATATCTTTATTTAGAGATCTCTTTCAGCGAATACAGACTTCGTATTCGCTAATTTTTTTAGGTAATTTTTATGCGATCCAAGCCACTGAATAAATATGGATTAGGCTGTCCAAGATTAAAGAAAGAAAGGTGAATAAAAAAAATAAAAAAGATAGAAAGAAAGAAAGAAAAGAGGAACAAGCGAAAACTTTTACGACCCCTTTTTCTGCAGGTGATGGCGGTTCATTGCAACATCTTCAGGGTAAGTACCGAAACATTAAAAACGGGTTCAGTCAGCAATGTTTCAAGGACATTCAGGACGATGAATTAAAAGCTAAAAAAATAGTACTAGCAATGCGTCTGGAATTTAAAATGCTCTGATAAATTAAATGGAAGGAAATAATATTTTTTTTTTTCCGAAAGGAAGATAAAATTCCTCAATTTTAAGATAATAAGTTTTATAAGTTTATATAGACAAATCGGAAAATAATTTTCTTATAGTATAGTAGGTGCTTTTAGAAAAATCCCAAGAACAGTATTTGAAGAATGAATGCATAAAGACCCGAGGAAACGAAATTTCAGGTAATACACACAGACGTATAATCAAATGAAGTCTCTAGAATTGAATAAACTTCGCTGGGACATTAAAATTCTAACCAAGAAATCATATCTTAGGTTATTAATTAAAAAAGTATAAATAAGTAGCAATCGAAAAAGCATAGTGAAATTGATTTTTGAATCATAAATTATTTGTCCTAGTCTTCCCGATATAGAGTCATAAAATCTTAAAATCTAGCGACATTTTAAGAAAAGTCGTCAATTTTGGTAACCTTTGGTGAAAAATGGAATGTTCTGGAAGCAATGATCAGAATGTCAATATCTGATCGTGATATAAAATCTTAAATTATTCTAATTTATTTGTTTACTTTAGGCAATATAAATAAAGATAAAACATGGATCTAATTCAGAAATTTTAATTATCAGTTTTATATAAAGTACAAATCATAGATGTAATAATATAAAAATGAAAGAAGCCTGTCAAAAATATGTGCTACTGACTAATATGGTACTGAAAAAAAAATGATAGAAGTATGGGAAATTGTGGCACCAAAAACATTTCATGAGCTTGCATCTAGTGCAACAATCACAATGACCAAGCTCTTGTGAAAAACAAAATTGGAACGGTGTTTGAAATGGAGATGGTCGAGTTTGCGTTAATTAAAATCTCGTCTAATCTTAAAGCTTCGATCTTACTTGTCTTCTATAGCGTTGGCGACTTTTCTACACAGCCAATCACGGAATATTCAAGAACAGTAACTGTAACTTCATTAATATTCCAGGCATCAACATTCTGTTCACCATTCCAGAACCAAAAGTCGCCAAAATTGATGATATTTTAAAAAATGTCACCAGCCTTTGAGATCTTATATCTCGATAACGGGGAGACGAAAAATTGTTTTTAGGTCAAAACAATGTCTCACTGTGCTCTTTCGATTACTACTTACTAAATATATTTTTTTCCTTCTTATAATATTCACATAATAATGATACAAGCGTATAGCGTATTTTCAAATGAAATAAATGGTAAAGTGAAATGAAATAAACGGTCATCGTTTACTCTGTCTTAAGAAGGGTTGGATTAATACCCGATTTTGCAGTATTAGGTACAAACTGAAACTGATAATAGATTGTACTTGATACAGTCGATTCTTTTCCCCATCGGAATGAAACCGGAAACTCGGCGGATATCGGTTCTCACTTTTGCACCTGGATATGGAACTAATTCTGATACGAATATGATTGCGAATTGGGAGTTCGCTTCTTCCAAAAAAGTGTTAACTATTCACAAGTAGCTTTGGTTTTTGAAGTGTTTGACGGATAGACGAGAAGAGGAAATGTTAGGGGAAAGAGAGAATTCTTCTGTCGTATTTCACTGTTATATGAGAAAATCATCATAATTTTACTAGTGCATCATAGACTTATAGTTCTATGTGCCTCCGGGCTGGTCGGGGGCACACGGAAAAACTTGAATGACCGGATCGCCACAATAGCAACTCTGGCGAGAAGTGTAGTTGAGTTCCTAAGGGCCCTCACCGGCCACAGTACAACCCGTCCCTAATGTATGTTCCGTCATCGATGGGAGTTAGCCAACCCTCACCTTTTCGCGTACCCATAAGGATGGCGAGAACCAAACATCATGCCGGAAGCTTCTCATCCTCAATTACGAGGCGCTCCCACCAGTGGAAAGTGTTATATGGGGAAAAAAAGAAGTAAAAACTGGGAAGGAAATAATTATATCTAAAAAAACATGCATGCTCATAGTATCTCCAAGACAGGCCCAATCGGTAACAATCGAGTTCAAAAACTGATACCAAGTGTCTTATACTCTTTGTCTATATCAGCTTTCCCTATGTGATACAAAGTATCAGTTTGATACAGTATCACTCAACCTTAATTTTTATGCCTCCTTTAGATGTCTTTGTAGGTAGGAGAGAAATAAAGAGATGCCGCATGAGTGACCAAGAAAATCATTTGCAGCACTTATCACAAATGCAAGTAAAGCTGAAAGATTATTTTTACTTTGGATTCCAATTTTTTACTTTTTCTTAAAAGTACTTGCATAAAGAGAAAATGTAATAATCGTCAGAAAATTCGATCTTGAAATTTTGATAAATCTCAGTATTTTTTCTGACCTCGATGAGTCAGAAAAGAATATTATTCAAAATATGTCTTTTAGTCTGTCTGTAACACGATAACTCAAAAAAGCTATCTATCAATCTTTGAATGTTTTCAAAGCTTATCTGTCTGTCCACGTACTAGTGAGTTCTGTAATTACGAAACGCCAAGAGCTAGATCAATTTTGACAAACGAAAGAGGGTGATAGAAGAGCCCATGGGAATCATAAAACACTTAATCAACTCTGTCTCATCTCCAATCGTTTGCAACTTATGGTGGATACAATGATTTTGCTCCAAATCGTGGGAAATTTCGAATTTAAAAATGTTAAGGCATATCTTCTCTCAAAGTAAGCACTTTTTCTGAAAGAACAGTTAAAATCATTTAAGATGACCCCAGTTTCATGAAAATACATAGATTTGAAAACGAATAATAAGCATCGAAACTTTGGGGAAATTCAAAATCGAACTGTCGCCAAAAGTTTTAATTATAGGATACAACTTGCTCAACATGAATTGTTCGTTTAGGATTAATAAAAACAAGAATTCTGAATGTGTTTTCAACCGGAAGCAAGAAATCTGAAGATTAGATAATTCCAACTACTCTAAAATCTCTTGATTCTTTATTCTAAGGATAATACTGAATGTGCCAGAAATCATGTTTTCGGACATATTTGTAACGGATTATCTTCTGTTACTTTAAATAACGTATTACATTTTCCTACAAGATCAGAATAAAATATTCTTCATTACGCATGTTTCGAAAATTCAGCATAATTCTATTCTACATTTAATTTTGCGTTCTATTTTAAAACACTTTATGGAACAAATTGATAATGACATCAAATATTTAAAAACTTACGCAATACCAGAAACTGGTTTTTATTATGTAATGAGCAAGCTTTCACCCCAAACGTGAGAAAAGAAATAGCCTATAACGCGTTGTTTATGAAAAAGAAATTCTATTGTGAAGATATTTATTTGATGATTCAACAAGTTTTTTTGAAGTATGAACGCATGCTTAGATTCGTAAATCGCGGAAACCATAATTCACGCACTGATTATTTTATTTACTTATAATTGGATGTTGCGAGCTCAAAAGAGTATGAAATTGCTGAGATAGAATTTAAAGCAACGTCACGAATAATAATGCTATTCAAAAAGATAATTTTTCAATATCTGTTATCAAGACATACGCAGTGAGATTTTTATTACGTTATAAAACATTACTGGAAGCAAAACTGTGGGAATTATGGTTTTACTTGCTAAAAGTTCATTGATAATGTTGAATTACGAATTGGTGTTAATTTAAAATTAGCATCAATAAGCAATAAGCTGACCAATTGGTTTTTGACTTATTGTCTTGTCATTAATAAAATGACCCGACTGTGACGGCGTTGGATAAAATATTCCAATTTATCCCTTTTTTACTTTCTTATATACAAAATATGTAAAAAAAGAATATTATAATCGTCAAAAAAAATCGAACTTGACATTTTCACAAATTTCAACATTTTAGACCTATCTAAATTCGAAAAATACATTTTTGGCATTAGGCCTATCTGTACATACATTTGTCTGTCAACACGATAAATTAGAAACGCTTCGAATTAGAATAGATGAAATTTGGTATATGGATTTTAGACCAAAAATGTAGATTTTTATCAAATTTTGAACAAAATCCCTTCATGCGAAATTTGTCTGTCTGGTTTCTCAAGTACAAGTGATCTCAGTAACACCGAAACGCAAATAGCTAGGTAGATAGAATTTGGTTAACAGATTTAGCTTCGAAAATATCGATTATTCTTATCAAATTTTGTATTAATTCTCTGAAAGAGTGGATCGTCTGTCGGTCTGTATTTTCGTATGCTTGTAAACGTAATCTGTACTTATATAAAGCTCAATGTGTGTGTGTGTGTGTGTGTGTTGGCGCTCTACAGGTCAGACCGTTTGACCTACAGCTACTAAATTTGGTACGTGTATATCTTGGAGGTCGGGAATGTGCACCTGGGGTTAATTTTTTTGAATTTTTAATTAGAATTATAACTATTAATTAAAAACTTAACTTTCCCGTCAAAAAAATCTTTTTATTTTCCCCACCGCCAAATGAGTAAGGCTTCAGTTTTTTTTTTTTTTCCCAACAGTAATGAGGCTAGACTTAACATTTTTCGGCCGATTATTTCAAACGATTCTGTTTATTTTCTTAATGCTTGATGCATTTAAAATTAAAAATTGTTAATTAATCGATTCTTCAGATTCATTCTGAAGTACTTTAGAATTAAAATAAAACAGAATAAAGGAAATTAAAAATTTCTAATCTGCATGGCGTTATCCCAACTGGCGTAGAAAAATTCCCGCATTTGCATTACTTTAACTGCCGTTGAAAATTCACGCATGTGCATTATGTTCTGATTGTTGACAACGGATACGGACGTTTTGAAGGCTTAACCTGTTTTCGACCGATTATTTTAAACGATTCTGTTTATTTTCTTACAGTTTCATGCATTTAAAACTAAACATTGTTAATTAATTGATCTGTTCATGATGAATTTGAGAACATTTTGTAGAAAACTTCTTGAGATATTACATAAATTAAGAAAGATATTCTTTAGTGCCCATAAGGTTTAGTTTAAATACTCAGCGACTGTTTTCAGTACTCGTATTTAAAAAAAGTGCTTCGTTTCAATAAAAAATTTCCTTATATTAATTGCAATTTAACCATTTCCACTTTAATTTAAAGCATAAATTCTACGGGAGCTAAAAGAAAATTAGAGAGATACATATTACGTTATGGTTGAAAGCTTTATAATATTATGAATGAATTATATGACTATCAAAATTTGTAGCTTTAAAATATTTTGATGAAGAAGCTATTAAAATAGGAGTTACATAAAATATTTAATTATTAAAATTTTAACGAGCATTAAGATTGGTGAACCGGCTGGTCGCCAAAGGCGGCTAGTAATTCATAAACGCAATGACTTAAATCATCGAAATTAGATGTGTTATCTAGTAACTAAAACTGTAGTTTCGAGCAAAATTTTCGTGTCGATCGGCCTACAAAAAGGTGTCAAAAATGCTAGATATATGTCAAAGATCTATATTTCGTGACTATCGCCTACTAATGCCGAGCAAGGTATATTAGCGACCTTATTCAAAGTCAATAATTTTATGCGAAGGGGAGAAAAACTTTATTCCTGAGAATGCCACAAAATTTCAATGAAGCCATTCTCACTGGTTGTTTTTAATGATATTTAATAGGTAAAGATACAGATAAAATAAGTATAGATAAAATTCAGCAATATTTTAATATTTGGAATTATTAACTTCTAAGGGAGAGAGGATGTTGGAATTTTTCTTTTCTTGCTAAAGGCCTAATGATGGCCTAGAAAAAGTTGGGAACCACTGCTCCAGACGCAATGGTCTGCCCTTTTGAGCGTCTTGAATGATTATAAGTATATTGTAATTTATAGATAACATGCATCTTATAAGCATTGCCATGCTAAAATGTTAGAAAAGATGTACTAAATGGAAGAAAAAATCTAAATTACTAGGTAATTTCCTTTCAATACCTTTTTAACATGAAAAATAAGTTCACACTACTTTTGTCAATAACGGCATTCCAGTATCAAAACTTATTGTGACGAAGCGAATCGAAGTTCAGTCACGCTCTTGCAAAAGCAGAATTATCCGAAACAATCCTTGAATTTTACTCTTTCTAGATGCTTTCTATAAAACTTCCTGCGTTTTAGAAAGTATCGTAATCTTTAAAATCGTTCAAAAATCGTCAATCGTTTTTATACGTATATAAAAAAGTAAAAAATTCAGATTGGAATTTAAACATTCATTTACTAAATAAATCACATCGATTCAATGTGTAAACAGTTGAATTCTCGATGTAAACATTGAACATATGGCCTTGATTGAATAACCAATTAATATTTTTTATAACTATCTAGTTATAAAAAATATTAATTGGTCATTCAATCAAGGCCATATGTTCAATGTTTACATCGAGAAGGAAAAAATTCAATGAAACAAATATATTTAAAAAATAATCCAAAAGCCCTTCAAATAATTTGACAAATAGAAAGTAGTATATATCTTTAATTCTTTTGCACTTTAACTATTTTATCATTTTTGATATATGCTTTAATATCATCAATCATTCGTTTCAGGATTCGAAAGAAAGCATCTAACTTCCTAATAAATCGAATCAAGTTTCATATTGATCTAGTTTTCGAAAGGATTAAAAATAAAAAAAGCATAAGTTAACCAGGAAAAAAGTATTGCAAGGATAAGAAAAAAGAAAGTGATTATTGAAAATGCAAACTTACTGACAAACTTTATAAACTTGTTAAAAAAAATGACCTTCGCAGAGGTCAAATAAACTCTAATGAATATTCATTATTTTTCTTCGCCGAACGAAATTAGGAAGTGATTTCCTCTTCAATTGGTTTATCGAAAAGTTAAATGTGACGATTGTATAAAACATTTCTATTAAAGAAATTTTTTAAATCGCTTTTCTAGGTTGTTCAAGTTTTTTTTTCGTATTTTTTTAGCCCACTATTTTTTTAATCTTCGATTTACATAAAAAGAACATGTATATAAATCTTCGAATCATAGATTTCGATTTTTAATCCTAAAAATACATGAAAAAATATTAAATAAAACTATGTATTAATTATTACACCCATTTTTTACAATAAATAAATTCTTCTTACCAATAAAACTTTAATTTCTCCTATGCAAAGCATACAAAATCAGTGGGAGTATTTCCCCAAATCTTTCTTGCATACTCTCTAATAAAAGTATTCAATGAGCATAAAATATGAAATTTCGTCAAATTTATGAAAGCCTCAAGTGCTCACATTTTTTATTTTCAAAATCCCAAACATGAGAGTTTTGTGCTTCATAACAGAGTAAAGAATACTGAGAGTCCTTGCATATACTAAATTGAATCTTTTTGGGAGCAGTAGTTACGAAATACCGAACTTTCGCGCGAATGTAGCATAAAATCTTTGACAATATTATTTTGGCGATTAATCACTTGCATAAATTTAGTACACGAATGGCACTGGTCTCCACAAAACTTTCTCGCATACTCTCTAATAAAGGCATTTGACATCCCTCATATAAGTACAAGTATTATGAAAGGCAGAAACGTAAACTCCAAGAGTGCTGAGATTTTTATTTGTAGTTTCTCAGACATGAAAGTGGTGTGATTCATAGTGTAATAAAAGAACTTGGTGGTTGTGTATTATTTGCATGGAATTGGTTACGAAATATTGATGTTTGGCATGAATCTAGCTTGAGATTTTGGTAATATCTGTAGCTCTTTCTCTCTCTCTCTCTCTTGGTGATTAATCACTCGAATGCGGTTAATACATAAAGGCCAGAAAAACGAATATTTGTTCTGGACGCCTTTTTTTCCTTATCAATAGAAATCAAAATTTGTCCTAGAGTCATTTGTCATAGTTTTAGTAAAATTTGTCATATTTCACAAGATCAAATGCCAAATTTTATTTATTTAAGATAATGTGGTTTGGAGCTATTGCGTTTATACGCTTGCGAAAGAACTAACTGACAGACGGTCAACCCCTTGAAGCATTCAGTTCCAAATTTGATATAGATTTACATTTTAGATCCTAAACTCTTGTACCAAATTTTATTTGTCGAACTCTCTATACCCCTCCACCTTCTTCTGAATAAATTTTTTTCCCCCAAAATTTGATAGAAATAAACAAATTTGGTAATACATATCAAATTCCATTCGGCTAGTCAGAACGTGTTTTTGAGGTATCAAGTTCACACACAGATTTATTTTCAAAAGTGTGTTTTTCGGACTCCAGGAGATTTGAAGCGGGCAGATTCGCCAAAACCTGAAGTTCGAATTTTTTGACGATTGCAATACTTGCTCTTCACGTTCGTGTATGTGAGAATTAAAAAAAAGGATTGTGAAAATATATCTTCTTAATCTCCAGATTTTGATGAATATCCGTGTAAGATTTGCGAAAGTATGTCTTCTAGAATATGAACATAATTACCTAAAATTGTAAGTAAGTTTGACGAATTAAATTTCGTATGCGTTTTGTGCGTTAAAATTTCAGATATGTATCAAATTTTGTACCAAATCTGTTAAAAGAATATTCTCTGTTGATTCATTCTAGTGAATTTGAAAAATTTAATTCAAAAACTAAAAGTAACGAGCGCATGAAAGTTTCTACAAAATTTTGGAAAAAAAAAAATCTTGAGAGGGTTAGCCATCTATATGTATATCTGTCAGTGTGTATATGAACACTTTCACTCCGAAATGCAGCTAAATATATGACTTTTAGTCTGTGATTATTTACTCTTCTTTACAACGACTTTTAGTCTGTGATATTTTGTATATCAGAATCAAGTTTTTTTAAGATCAAAATGTTCTTAAGATGTGGTATGGTGTATTAACAAGACGAAACTAAATTCGAAAAATATTATACCATTCGGATATAAAGCTGTGAGGAGAATACTTCCCTTGACTTGATTTATGGCTGAAAAGAAATAATTAGTATTACATAATTAATTCTCTTTAGTTCAAATATTGTAGGTCATTAAAAATTTATTAAATTAGCAATAAAATATTAAAAAAATTATCTTTAGTCTGTTATGTTAGTTATTAAGTGCCACAGTATAATACAACACACATGGTGAAAAATAGTTCAAAAACAGCCTACTGACCATTGGATCAAGAGCATTTGGCATGTAGTTATACCTTAAATGTCGAGCGCTAATTAAAAGCTGTTTTTTCAAAATTCTAATTTGGTTTTATAATTAAATGTTATTCGAAATTTCAAATTTCTCCTCAGCAGCTTCAGAACATATTATTGTGTGAAAACTATTTTCAAACTACGTTAAAAATTCAAAAAATAAAATTTCAATAATAACAATTTTTTTAAAATTTTAATAAATTTTTGAGATAATTTTAAATTTATTTTAGACTAATACTTTTCATTGCATTAATTAGAGTAATTATAATCACTAGTTTTGAGACAATGTCTCTAAACATTATCACTATTTGATTATTTAGAGAAAGTTTCAAATTTTTTAAAAAAAAACTGAGATGGTCTCCCCAAAATTTTCTCACCGACTCTTCAATAAAGGATTTAACGTCCTTCCCACTTCTTGACAGATTTGTTTCTAGATTTGATACATATTGATATTTAGATGCTGGATTTGTGAATTAAATTTTATTTATCAAATTCTTTATATTTTACAGTTATTAAATCTACATGTACTCGTACTAGGACAATCGGACAGACGGACTTCATCTGAATGTATTTCTTTCAAAATTTGATAGAAATGGACAAAAATAATGTTAAGTCTATGTGTCGAATTTTTTCCTTCAGCTTCAAAGCGCTTTTGAATTACCGCGTTCGCAAACGAACATAATTCCAAAAATGCGTCGTTCGGATTCAGGGCGATTTGAAATGGACTTTTTGGGGTTCAGGGATGAGTTGCGTAAAAATCTGGAATTGCAATTTTTTGATGATTACAATATTTTCTTTTTATGTGCTTTGTTTACGATAAAATAAATAAAGTACGCAAAAAATCAAATCAAATCTAATTATTGAGCTACGATGTTCCGGTCAAAAATTCAAGTCTCCTTAAATAAATTTTTTCTGTGCAACACTTCATTCGAATGGTTTTTATATATTCAGAACATCAAATAGTTTAATTTTAATATTATTGTGCATGGCGTTTCGTCACAGAATAATCTTGAAATTAAACTACCACGAAGTGTTTATTATTTTCATTAGTTCCCTGTTATGAAGCACTTGTTAAAATTTCCGAATATTTATCCCTAAATTCGAATAAAAATATATGCTGATCGTTACTTCTTCTGTAGAGAAAGTAAACTTTCAAGCTTACTATTTGTAAAATTTAACTTTTTCAATGGTATGTTTAACAGAATTTTCAAACAATTCATTTGCATCTAGAAATCTAATTTTAGTTATTGCATTTATTTACATAAACATTCCACCCTCCAAAAAATATTTAAAATATATTTTATTTTTTTAAAAAATAATTATAGTTAATACTATTTAAAAAAGAAGCTCTTTATCAAAACTTTGAAATCAAAGAGAAAAAAATTAAAGGAAGTTCTAACCTCTAGTTCGAAACATTGCACCATCACATTGTTTTTGTTCCTGATTTATCATGTACTTTATTTTATTTTTAAAATTTATGCTTTATTATATATCAGATATAACATGCACGCACGAAAATGGTTATAATGTCCATAGACATAAATCTAGTAACTTAAAAAGTGATATGTAAGAAATTTTAATTAAACAATACTATAAAATGAAATAATTTTAATACTTAAAATCGCAAGACAATAAAGCTGGTATCACCGAAAAGTGTGTTTTTTTTGTCATTAAAATGGTGTAAAAGTGGGTTTTTTTAGTGCGATGATATGAATATATCCCAATATCATTGTAGAAATACGTTAAAATTTTGATTCATTACTTTCTCGTATACTTAGTATAAAAAAAGAATAGTAATTGTCAAAAAATTCGAATTCCAGATTCTGACCAATCGCCGCATTTTAGACCTCCTCAGTTCAAAAAACACATTTTGGAAAATTTTCGTCTTTCTATGACAAGGATAACTCCAAAATGCTTTGAGCTAGACGGTTGAAGTTTGGTATATGGTTTTTGCAATAAATTTGCAGATTTCTATCAAACTTTGAGTAAAACCACCTATTCAAAGGAAGTCCATCTGTCCGGCTGTTCAAATATAAGTTAACACGATAATTACAAAACGAAGAGAGCTAGACCAATAAGATTCGGTGCACAGTTTTGACATCTATAGTGTATACACCTGTCAAATTGTATGCCAGATCTCACAACAAGGAATTGACTGTCTATCGATCTGTACTATCAATATAAGTTAAAAAGGCGATGACTTAGATGTACAGAATTTGATACGAGACTTTTTTTACTATATGAATGAATGAATACGAGGTATGAATATGTCCCGATATCATTGAGAAACAAGTTAAAATATTTATTAGTTTTTAAATAAAAATCTAATTAAGAAGTTTGAAGAACCACTTCTTAATGATAACCTACTATCCAAGAATTAATTATGTAGTTCTAGGTCTCACAATAGGCCCTTCAGAATGCTTTGTATGATTTTTAATCAAGCATGACGCATGTAGCAATTCAGAAAATATATCCTAGCTTATAAACATTAAAATGTCAATTCCAAGGTAACCTAAATGGTATCATTGAGTATTCGATTTTATGATTTCAAAAAAATCTTCTGCCAGAGGTGGCGGTAGAGACTTGCCGACGAGGGGGGGGCAGTCACAATTTCTCTAATTTGGTTTCAAAATAACTCATAATAATTAGTTTTTACATTTAATTAAAGGAAATTAAGTATTTTTTATCTTCTTTTTTATTGAGATACTTTCTTTCATTGTTAAAAATTTACAAAGATATTTTCAAATTTTTAAAAAATAAAAAAAAAATTTCTCATTTTTTTTTATTGACCATTAAAAAATTGTCAATATTTGAATCTATTTTTTATGAGACTCGTGAGATTTACTTGCGCTAAAATCTAATTTTGGAAAAAATACAATTATATTTCATTCTAGATTGTAGTATATAGATAGAAACACAGGCTGCGGCATAACGCTGTGTCACTGTTAATTGAACAAATACATGTTCTTATCATGGAAGCTATTTAAAATGAATATAGAAATTATATTCAAAAAGTGTTATAAAAGAAATTTTTTAAAAATCCAGCAAGATAAATAAAAAGGAATATTCAGTATTTTCGCCAAGAACCGATTTTTTTTCCTTTTGTATAGTCTCCTACCTAAAATAATTTTTATAAGAATTGCAACAACGAGTAGGAATTCAGATATATTTCAAAACGGAGGCGATTAAGCGAGCGCGTACAACAAAAATTTACTATAGTTCGGACACGAACAATATAGAATGCTAAAAAGGTACAATGATGTTGTTTATTAAGAAGGTTGGGGAAGATATTTTGTAAAGATATGTACTAACTTAACTAGTTTACGTAAGATTGAAAAATGAACTTGTGAAAAATGAGCGGCTTAAGCATTAGGTTTCCCATGTATTATGTATATGCTAAAATCTATCAGACTTTAAAAAACAAAGCGTTTTACTAAAAACATTTAGATCTAGAATATGAACTCCTCTATCTTCATTTTTAAGCACGTGTTCTTGTGGTAAAATACTTGTTTCCCTCGAAGCTATTGCAAGCTAATATTCCCCCCAAAAAATTATTTTTATCCCCTCAATTGTATGCATTGGTTTTTCTTAATCCCTTCGTATAAAATAACGAGTCTGGATCGCGCATCGAATTACTAAATTTTTAATCTACAATTAAGTGAAAGTATTAATTAATTTAAAATGCAAAAATCACTTGAAAACTCATCAGTGCCTCAAATGACTTTATATTATTTTAGGAATTAAAACAATAATAATTATCCTTAATAAGATGCTAGGCAATTAAGTAAATTCGTATGTCAAGGTATTAATATATCATATATGCATATTCTATGAATAAATATTTTAACCAAGAAATTATCATTTTATCAAGACATCTTTATCTAAAATCTATTAAAAATTTAGAAGCACCAGAAATTATATAAATTTTACTGCAAAGAGTATTTAAAAGGAAAAAAATGAAAAAGAAATTTTTTAAGCACAAGAGTATCGAGAGAAAAAAGTTTTATTAAATTTAGTTTAACCATAAACTAGATTTTAGTCAGAGAATTCTCACAGTGAAGTAAATAAAATAAATTTACCAATTCGTCACTGAAGATGAATGAAATGATTCCTTAGATGAATAAAATGATTCCTTTTATAATCTAAAAATCTCATAAAATGATTGATTGAATTCCGAATTCGAGAAAAATAACTCTATCGCCCTATTCTTGTAAAATATAAAAGTATTTTTCTCTAATAATTCCACTTGCAAATAATCGAAATACTCGATAAAAATAATTTTTTCTCATAGCTTATGATAACACCTTATCCGAAAGACAAAGATTAATCGGCAAAAATGTGCCTTTCTTACTCATTTGACATGTTGGCGGCTATTTTGTCAAAAGTGAAGCAAATTATAAGCCGAATGAACGACATTTATTTAAGATGTCTGAAAATTGGCGAACTTCCATCGTATTCAGTTCATAGTCGGCCATCAGGGAATAGTCGGCAACATGAAATAACTTATTCACCCTGTCGGATATATTGCCAAAAGTAATGCAAATTAAAAACTTAATGAACGACATTTCAATCAAAAACCTGAAAATCTGTGAATTTAACTTCTACATCTATCAAATTGCGTTCATACTCAGGCGATCAAAAATCGTCCACAAAATGCGGCATCTTATTGACCTGCCACTCTATCGATTATTTTACCAAACATAGTCAAATCACTTTAACAGTTACTTGGATATTTTTATTGTTTACAACATATTAACTTTAAGATGTTTTTTAAATTTTCATATGCGAGATTGTGTGCTTTCCCACAACCATTTTGAAGTGGTGAAAAATTTTGCCGACAAAACTCTCAATCTCTCGCCGACGGGGGGGGGGGGCGAGCGGTTGCCGACAGGGGGGCAATTGGCCCCCTGCTAACGCCACCTCTGTTGCAAATAATCATCTTCCTACATGATAATTCAAAAAAAGAAGGGAAAAAAAAAACTATGGAGCAAAACTCTTTAGTAGAGAGTATCATATTTGAGTTTTCTTTAAAAGTTTTTTTGATTATAAAAGATTGATAATGTTTGATTCTCTAAAGCGTAAAACGATCTTATACCATAGATTATAAAACCATACAGTGTGGCCTCTCCAAAAATTTCTGGCATACTCTCTAATAAATTTGCAATGCCAGAAAACGCTTTACATGCCACTGGCGCACAATAGTTACGAAATATTTACTTTTGGCCTGAATTTAGCATTTTTACAGAATATATCGTGTGATACTTGACGAGTGGTTTTAGCGATTAATCCTTGCGTGTGTTAACAGCAAACAAATATTGAATTCGTATTTTAGATGTGTTTCTCTCAACCAACTGAAACAAAAATTTGGCTCACAATTGTACTTGTAAACAGAAAATCCCACACAAAATTTGATATTTTTAAGTCATTACGTTTTTGAATTATCGTGTTTAATTATTTCTGAAAATGCAGATCAACAGTGATCCCTTTATAAGATTTTGCTCAAAATTTGACAGGTGTCTATGTCATAGATGTTAAATCTGTGCACCAAATCTTATCTATCTAGCTCTCTTCGTTTTGTAGTTATCGTGTTAACTCATGTTTGAACAGTCAGACAGACCGACTTCTTCTAAACAGATTTACTGAAAATTTGATAGAAATCTACAATTT
Organism: Argiope aurantia; assembly: GCA_026543865.1. NCBI lineage: Eukaryota > Metazoa > Arthropoda > Arachnida > Araneae > Araneidae > Argiope > Argiope aurantia. Next base: position 1,836 of record JAPMOR010016572.1, on the reverse strand, counting down.
TGGTGTGAATACTACATACCAAATTTCAGCCGTCTGGCTCAAATCGCTTTTGAATTATCTTTGTCATAGACAGACAGACGGACAGATATTTCCCAAAAATGTGTCTTTTGAACTCAGGGCGATCTAAAACATGGAGATTCGTCAAAATTTCGAGTTTGAATTTTTCGACGATTACTATATTTTCTTTATATTAAGTATATGAGAAAGTAAAAACTTAAGCAATTCTTAACAATACGTAGTATAAATGACAGTTCGAATTCAAGGACCATATTTGAATATATAGGACTATTTATAAGATTAGTGATATATTTTCTCGAGAAGTCACGATTAAGATTTAAAGATTGCTTGTCGCTAACCACCATTCTTTTTGATTCAATCCCTTGCAGTAGACATTTTTTTTTCTTTTTTTTTTCAAACGACTTTCCTCCCTGTTTTTCCCATAAATCCTCAATCTGATATATACTACTAAAATAAATCGATAGTCCAATTTACCTAACTATACTGACATTACATTGTAAATAGTTAATCTGTAAAAGAGAGACATAATTTTCTACCATTTTATTCAATTATGCTTTCGAATTTTACTTCGGATTACACGAAATTTTTGACTGATGACTGCCAGATAAACTAAGCTACACTCTAAGAATAACTTTGATGCGAAAGCATTGACTTCTTCCTTTTCTTTCTTGCAGAAATTTGTAGATAATAAAATGTAATGCATGCTTACTATTAGGGAATCTGAAATGCTTGGTTGTGAAAGCAAACGTGTTTATGGAAAATTTTAAAAGGTTGAGAAATCTTGCCGAACTCTTACTGTGCTCAGAAATTTTAAAATTCGAATGGAAAATTTGTTAAATCAGTGAGAATGTTCTCCCCTTGAATTGTGTCAGTCAATATTTTACTTACCCCCCATAGTCTCCCCTTCTTCATTCCCTGAGCATTTTTTTTTTTTTGTCGTGTGACTATTTAAGCCAAATTTTTGCGCAGTAGCTTCTGAGGGTAAAGACCCCTGAGCACCCGAGGGCAGAAGTCTGACTTCTAGCTCAAATGAAGATAGCACACACACTCGCTTGCACAACCCCTTTTTACAGGGAGGTGGATGGGGGGCTCATTCACGCACATCACAGAGAGAACACAAGGAAAAGAACAATCATGTTCGAACCCAGGACGCCCAGGTCACGGGGAGGACGCGCTACCCCTATGCCAGGACGCCGGCATTCCCTGGGAATAGAGAAGGGTTTGGCTAATATAAGGAAAGCGGCAGCAAAGCCTCGAAATTCACGGCAATCTGCCGGGATGGGTGCACTACAATGATTTCCGCTTGGAGAGCAGATATCGCGCATTTTGTGATTTGTAAAATAATGAAGTAAACTGAATTTGCATTTTGAATGTCTTCCTTTCATCACTGAGTTCCAAATATGGCAGAGATTTAACAATTTTGGCAACAAGACTGCATATAAAAATATATTTTTCTAAGTTGTTGCGTTATAGAGTTATCGCAATCACATACACACGAATATAAATAAACAAATGATCCTCCGTCTTAGACAGATTTAATCCAAAGTATGCTAAAATATCTATAATTTTAACGATAGCTTTTTGCGTTTTTTTGAGTTATCGTCTTCATATGCGTAAAGATAGAGGACAGTCAGATTTCTCTTCGACAGGTTTCATTCGAATTTTGATAATATCTATAAATCGATTTTTAAGACGGCTTATCAAACTTCGTGGTTCTAGCTCAATGCGGTTTGGAATTATTGATAAACAGACAGACATAATACGTGAAAACTCGTCAAAATCTCGAGGATAAAGGTTTTGATGATTGCAGTATTTTCT
>JAPMOR010016570.1:0-23476 GCA_026543865.1 Argiope aurantia | reverse complement strand
CTATTTTTACAGAACTGGCTTTAGATTTACAGAGCCGATTGTATTGTACGAAATTTTAAAAGTAATTTTTTTTTTTTTTTGGTTATTGTAATTTTATATACAATAACTACAATCTGAGTTTCAGTTTATTTCATCTGTAGTTAATAAAAATTTGATCAAATTTACTCAAAAAATTCACCAAATTATCTTTTCTTCTATTTCTGCGTAAAGAAAGAAATGGTTTTCCTATTTCTTTGTTAGATTTTTGTTGCTTCAACAGCTTTTTTCTATACATCATCCCTATTTTCTTTACTAACATTTATTTCTGAAGTAGTCAAGGTTTTATCTATGCAAAATCGAAATGATAGTTAATAATTCCGAAATAATCCACTATAGTTTTAAATGACTTGATTTTTGGCGTTCCTTTCTAAGATGGGTGATAAAAAACCCTTTCTTTTCGAGAAATCCGATATTCCAAATATTTTCACAGTTCAATTACAATGTAGCGAAATAATAATTCATGAAATGACGCATAACCATATTGCCTTGCATTCTTCAACCTGCTTACTTTCTGCCTGTTATACTTTTTGTGAATGAATTTAAGATTAATAAATGGAGTTCAAGCCAGCTTGGCTGACTTCTCTATTGAAAATTTATTTTCCACTCTCCTCCTTATAAAATTGTGAATCTTTGGCGAGGTCCCGAAAACCACGAATGCTCATATTTTTATTTTCATAGTCCAATACATAAACGTTTTGTACTTCGTAGCTTAGTAAAAAACAATATAAATTTAATGCGTCTCTTTTTCGATTATTGAATCTGAAATTTCTTTAGTTAAAATTTTAGTAACAAACTCACATACCTATTTCATATATTTTAAGTCGTTGCGATTTTGAGTTATAATTTTCATATGCATGCGAAAGTATAGACGGACAGACAGTCAACCCTTTGACAAATTTGATCCCAAGTATGATATACAATTATGTATCGCACTTGGAACGAAATTTCAGCTTCATAACGTTAAATCTGTATATCACATTTTACTCATCTGTTTACGAAATTATTTTTATCCAAGTTCTTTACGCTTTATATTATATATGATCATGTTCACTTGTATTAGGGCAACCACATAGGGATTTTAAAACGAATTCAAAATCCCGAAATCGAATTTTTCGACGAATTACGAATATTTTCCGAGAAAATAAAATATTTTAATTTGCTATTGGAGTATTGTAAAGAACAATATTTCTTAATTTGTAAATACGGTCTCCAGATTTATTTTGAAAGATTAAAAAAATATATAAAAAATGATCGCGACATCATTTTTAATTTAAAAGTAATTTTCAACTTTCAATGCATATGCAAGTGTGGTAAGGCGAATTAAATAAATACAAAAAAATTAATTAGATAGTGAGTTAAATCACTCTACCTTAGACATTTTTATTTCGGTATTCCGATATCAACTTATTAAAATCAAATTTACAGACGAGATAATATGACACAAAAATGACAAATGAATGGACATTCTGTGTTCTGTAAATTCTAATTTAAATCACTGCAACAATAGGCTTATGAGGTAATATACATAAACTATAAAAAACGAAATTCAAAAATATTATAAGCCTCTATCTACTTAGTTTTTCATTCTAATTTTTTACTCTCGCAAAATATTGTGACGCCATTTCAAGTAGCATTGCGAATAGCAATTCAAAATCGTTCGATTCGAAGTAAAATAGCCGCAAGTTTAAAGAAAAAAAAAACCAGCTTCCAAAAACTTTCTCGCATACTCCGTAATAACGGTGTTATCCCAGAAAGCATTTCGCATGGCATTGACGTACAATATTGAAATAAAAATAACATTTTTACTAAATTTATCGCATCATCCATGGCGAGTTATTTGCCAATGAATTCCTGGCATACGGTTAATAGCATCTGAATATCGAATATGTATTTTGGACAACCAATTGAAATAAAAATTTTACCAAGATCACATATGCAACCGCAAAATCATATACCATATTTGATATAACTAAATTATTGAGACTTTTAGAAACATCTAAATGAGATCATTCAACGTACAGACCAACAGACCGTCAGAAAGCGTTTTTGAATTATTTTTATTACAGACAGACGGACACTTTCCAAAAATGTGTTTTTCGAAGTCGGGGTGATGTAAAACGTGAACATTCGTCAAAATCTCTAGTTCGAATTTTCTGGCGATTACTATACTTGCTCTGTACTACGTATACGAGAAAGTAAAAAAATTCTGGTGTATAAAGAGTATTGTGATTGTCAAAATAATACAGCAAATTCTTCATGTTTTAAACCTTTTCGTAACGTGGTCCTTATTTTGAATTTTATTTATTTATGAAAGCGGTAGAAGGCTGCGATGACCTAGTGATAAGGACTGGACTTCGAAACTGGAAATTCTCAGGTTCGGAACCCGATTTCATCGAGAAGCCACCAAGAAAGCGTATCTACTGCATTTTAACTACATCAGGGCCAAATATCCCTAAGCTGATACGGTACTGAAGTTTGAAGCATTAAATTGAACGTATTGAATTGATCTCGTAATGTCTAAAATATTGAATAGCTACATATAAGTTCACTGGTGACTGTAGTACAGCACATATTTAATATATCGGCTGCAGCGTCAAATACTTTGGATTCATTATTTTCTAAATTAGATAGCATCTTCTCCCTTGGGATAGCTAGCCTGTGTCACAGGCGTGAAATCGAACGTATTAAAATGATCTCGCAATGTCTAAAATAATTGAATTGAAACATACAAGCTCTAAAAACTGTTATTGAGCATGTAGTAAGTACATCAGAGTTTAATTGGATTAAGGCTTGGTTTTTAAACTAAAATATTTCCAATTTAGAATTCCAGTTTTGAACTTTGATTAGATGGCGTTGATATCGAATTATCAAAGGCAATTTCCAAGCGGATGACAAATTTTAGCATGGACGACAAAAGAAACAATTTCTTCTTATTATTTACACTTTTTTTTTAACATCGATGGAAATATTTTCAGAGTAATATAAATTTTCATAAAAAAATGCACAGGAATGTAATACACGCATTCACAACTGTTTCAAATACAAAACAACACGGTTAAATCGAAGATAAAGAGACTGAAAAATAAAAATAAATGCTAATATAAATTTTTAAAATCTGATAAAATTTAAAAATAATAATAAAAAAAAAGACTAAAGGCAAGTGTAGCAAAATAAAAGATATTTTTATACTATCTTACTCAAAAACTAAATCTTAACAGCCCTTTTTCTATGTTGAAGTTGTTCATTTATATATAAATTCTAATAAAGTGATAAAATTACAATTAATTTTCATGCTATTTAGAAATAAGTGTTTTTAATAAATATCTATGTACTACATTGTATAAAGCCAATGGACAATAAAATTTCAGTCTAAATCATTCAATTAAAAAAGCTATTCAGAAATGAGAACTTAGATTTTTTTTTTCTTTGTAATTAAATAAAAATAAATTCGAATTTCAGATTATATTCTAAAACTCTTTAATTAGAAATTTTGGTTTACCAGAAAGAAAAAATTCGATTTACCAACGAATTCCATTGCAGGAAGAATGACTTTACATTTGGCTCAACATCCATTTAGAACTTAATATTAAAATTTCAGTTATTTTATAAGCAGCCTACTTTATACAGCATTAATTCTTCGATTTTCAGTCGGCTTTGATTTAAACAGTAAACATTCTAAAAAAAATGTTTGCTATTAACAACACAGAAGAAATTCCCAAACGATATTTTTTACTAATGAAAACAACTATTCACTTCAATAAATAATTCAAATATCGACCTCTAAACACGAAACGCATTGCATACGCAGTCCCCGTCGAGCAAAAACCCTCGTCCATTTTCTTTTTTTCATTCCCTCTCCCGCCCCCCAACCACCCAGGCTCTCTCAGTGCAGAGGTACCACACGCGCTATCTCACCCCTCACCCTCTTCCCTTCCTCCACGCATCAAGAGATCGCCAAATAAGCAACGCTATCTTCGTCCGGCATTGAGAGCCGGATTGCAGAAATTTACCCTCCCCTCCATTGAGAAGTGGAGATGAGGGAGGGGGGATTGGAAGAGAACTGAGTACTCCAGAGGCTGTGCCCCCCCCCCGACGTCGAGCATGCATTATTCATCATTAATACCAAGCCGAGCCTCTCCTTGTACGCGCCGTCCGGTTCTGGAAGGGTTGCCGCAAAGTAATATTGAATTACTGCCAGGAGTGTTTCCCCGCCAAGCGTTCGTCGCCAAGTTAATTGGGGTGTAAAAATGGTCTAGGCTCACCTGCAGCGTTTTTAATATTTCTGTGCGCTTAAACCGGATGCGAGAAAATTGCACGCTTTCTTAGCGGCGTTCCGAACGAAATCGGAGAGCGATAGATGCTTGTTTGTCAGGAATTGCTCAAGAATTAGAATGCGCAATTTTCAATAGGACGAGCTAATTTTTTACTTTTGATAAAGAAAATATATAAATATGTAAATTTTCATCATTTTATCAGTTTTTTTTTCAAAAATAACTGATCAAAATATTTAATTCAGTTCTCATAGTAAAAAGCACCTACAACGTAATTCCATTAGAGTTCTCATAGAGAACTCTAACGGAATTATGGAGTCTAATGGCATTATCCCTGCCATAAATAATCAAAATATTATTTCCTATCAATAATTATAACATAAATATTAACTTAACAATTATACCAAATTTCATGATGTTGAAGCTTTATGCGCTCGTTTAAACTAGTTTCAATAAATTTTAATCTTTCCCTAAACTTATAAATTATAATTGCTATTCCAAATTAAGATGTGTAGGTGCTCGTGACCACTTGGTCACATCGCGGAACTCCAAACATCACGACTTTTCCGCCGTATTTGTCCCGCTCTTATAATTCAGATGTGAAATTCATTCAAAAATTTATTTTAGATTCATTTGCAAATTTCTAAGCTTTTTTCGTTGCTTATATTATTATTAAATCACTTTGAGTAAACTAACCCGAGTGGGTTTATAATTAAGCAATACCCTCTAGGTTCAAGGAGCAATCTATAACATACGTGTACAAAAATTGGGGAGGGGGCGGGTAAGAAAAGGAGATTAACATACAAAATGCACTGTCTTAAGAACCAAAGCCTCTTTTGCTGAGTTCCATCTCACGTCGGAATTGCTGGCAATGAAGTAGCCGGCAGTTTGGCAAAATCTACCACTACTATTTTAAAAATGCCCTCTACTTGTCAAAGATATAAAAATAACACTTTAAAATCAACCTCCAACCTCCACTCAAAACGGCAAAGTGAATGTGATCTCAAGAATACAAATAAGCTTCATTCAGTTGATCGCTGGCCCAGTTTATCGAAGAGAAAGCATGATACAACTCTTACTCGATTGAGAAGAATAGGTCACACTCGAATCACACATAAGCATTTGTTGTTGAGAGAACCCGCCCCTCAGTATTCATTCCAATACATTCCGATTGCCTACAATTTATTTCACAATGCCTTCGGAGCCTCCCGTCTTCCACTATCATTTTAAAAGACATTTCTTCACAAAATTAATCACCAACATCGTTTTTACTTTCTTACAAATTAGTGGTTTTTACCATTTGATGTAATTGAAAATAATTCTAAATACTACTTTAAAGTTTTCTTACAGATTTTTGTCTGTATACCACAAAAGTTGACATGACAATTGATAAGATCTTATCTAAAAGTTTATAAAATAAAGTTTTAATTTGTATCATACGTTTGGCACAGCATAATCAAAAATGGCTTTTGCGCCACTCAACTCTACTAAATCAATCAATCACCCAATCAACCAAATTTAGCCCTCCAGGCACCTCCTATCCTCCCTTCCCATGTCCCGGGCTTCTTTTTCCCCTTTCCCAGCTCACAAAACGAGTTTTTACTGGTTTTAATTCCTGTATTTAAATTCAATCTTTTAATCATATTTTGACAAGTTGGAACAACAAATATTTAACTTTCTATTATTTTCCAGAAAATGCTATTCCAAATTGTCAGAATATATCAAATATTTAACTTTCTATTATTTTCCAGAAAATGATATATTCTGACAATTTGGAATAACAAATATTTGACTTTCTATTTTTTTCCAGAAAATGATATGTTCTGACAATTTGGAATAACAAATATTTGACTTCATTATTTTCCAGAAAATGATATGTTCTGACAATTTGGAATAACAAATATTTGACTTCATTATTTTCCAGAAAATGATATGTTCTGACAATTTGGAATAACAAATATTTGACTTCATTATTTTCCAGAAAATATGTTCTGACAATTTGGAATAACAAATATTTGACTTCATTATTTTCCAGAAAATGATATGTTCTGACAATTTGGAATAACAAATATTTGACTTTATTATTTTCCAGAAAATGATATGTTCTGACAATTTGGAATAACAAATATTTAATTTCCTGTTATTTTCACGAAAATTAATCATGAAGGAATTCGTATTATTCATATTAAAATTGAGGCAGATTCATCCCTACTAGAACTCTAAGTTAATCGAAGTTGAAGGGAGCCTGTTTCCAATCCCTTATTTTCAAAATAATTTATTTCCATTTATTTTAATTTATTCAATATGTAAGCAATTTTTAAAAAATATTTCGATATACTGCTGACAAAAGCAATGGTATCTAAAATTAAAAAGGCAACTTATAAAGTAATTTAATATAAAAAATAAAAATTATTAAATACAACAAATACTCCAATGAATTTTTTTTACCAGAAATCTTGATTTGTGAGTTAATCAACCAACTCTTTCAAAAAATAATAAATTCTTCCGCTTCAGTATGGAAATGAATTTGAAAACATGAAGTTAGAGTTAGTATTTTATGGCACACAGCCCTTTTTGGCTAAACTGCGTCATGCTCACGGAATTAAAATATTTTTATCAATTAATAATAAAATCGGAACAACGGATGTCTACGAAATCCAAGTGTCTAAATGTATGAAAATGTAGCAGTTATGAAAAAGGCGCAACAATGGTGTAAGGTATGGCGCAGTACTACAAAGTGTGGCTAATGTTTATATATGATTATAAAAAATAAAAATAAAAAAATATTATTTTTTTAACTAAAAAGGTTAACATGCGTTTTGGAAAGCAACTCGCCTAAGTCAGGGTGAGATTTCTGAAAAATTGCAAAAGCTGTAAAGAAAATCGCGAAAATTCTACAAAAATGCGTAAAATATACATAGAGCTGTTACAAATCGAGTAAAATGATGTTGGTTCTTCCATCTGACTCGCAACTACAGCAGAAATCTCGAGATTACATACAATGACTTGATATAAACGAAATTTGGTATTTATGAACTATCACATACAAAAGTGCAGATCAATTGACGCTCAATTCCTTAAAGGATTTGGTCGAAATATGGAGCATACCTGCACATTAGATGCTAAATGAATGTACCAAATTTCATCCGTCTAGCTATTTATGCTTGGTAGTTATCGTTAAACCTTGTATTCGGATTGCTGGATAAATACTTTCTCCGAATGCACTTTGTTAGAAATTCGAAAAATTGGCGTAAACGCTATATACTAGATTTCATTCGTCTAGCTTAAAGCGTTTTTGGGTTATCCGGTGCGAATTTAGCATTTTTTTCTTAATGTATTGCGTTAACCTTAATGAGTTATCTAGCAATCAATCCCTGGCATGCGTTAATAGTGTCCAAAATCGAATTTTCTCAACCGATTGAAACAAAAATTTGACCCAAACCTGCACTTGTAGTCACAAAACCCTGTACCAAATTCGATACATTTAAGTCTCTGCGTCTTTGAGTTAACGCATTTACAACTCTTGTTGTATTTGGTTAAAAATTTGGGAAATGCCTACATTATACGATTTTATACTACGATAGATAGTTTACATATACAAAGCATGATACAACAAAATTTTGGATCTTAAATATTGTATATTTGGATTGTCTTCCATAGCATTGGCGAACAATAGTTACGGAATATTGATATTGGGCGTAAATTTAGCATATTTTTGAATTTAGCGTGTGATTCTTGAAGATTTTTTGGAGCTTAATCCCAGGGATGGGACTAATAGTTCCCCAAAATCAATTCAGTGTTTTAGGCACGTTTTTTCCAACCTACTGGAACCAGAATTTCAAACAGAAAAACAATTGTAGCTAAGAATCACATACAAAATATCCTATGTCTATTATTACGTTTACATACCTGCGAAAATACAATTTCGACTGAAAGTCAAACCCTGATGCATTTGGTTCCGAATTTGATAAGTGTCTACTCTTTAGACGTTGAATCGATGTACCAGATTTAATAATATAGTTTTGTTCGTTTTATAATTATGCTAACTTATATTAAGACGACCATACAGCCTTCCTCTGAACGAATTTCGTTCAAAATTTGATAAAAATCTACGAATTTGGCGACATGATCATATACCTATATACTAAAGTTCATCCGTCTAGTTCAAAGCATTTTTCAGTTATATTTTTCACAGATGGACAGACAGGCACAATGACAAAAATGTATTTTTCGAACTGAAGAAGGTCTGAAACGTAGAGGTTCGTCAAAATCACGAATTCTAATTTTTTTTAGACGATTATAATATTTTCTATATAATTCGTATAGAAAAAAGTAAAAATGAAAGGTTATATGGATAAAATTCGATGCATAATTTTATTAATCAGAATGAGAGACCTTGGACAAATTTTGAACCTAAACCATCGAAGGATTGATCATTTTTCGGTGATTATTTGTTAACTAAAAGCTATAATCTAGATAAATGGAATTTGTTACATGGTCTTGCAATCAAAATTATTGACCGAATCAATAATTTAATTGAATCGATATAATAGATAACAAAAATATAATGAATTTTGATTTGATTATCGAAATTCTGCTTCAAAAATGCTCATTGAGATTTTACATTATATTACGAATTACAAATTTTGCCACCTGCGTTGATAAAATTGCGAATATTGCCGCGATCCTTGATCTTCACTACCCTTTGCGATGTATTCACTTTGTTACTGAAAAGGTGAAACTGTTTTGATTAAGTATACGAAATCGAGAAAAGAACAGATTTTTATTTAAAATTTTTGTCAATATGTTTTGCTATTTCAATATGTTTGCTATTTTTTTTTCTGCCCCAGTAATAAATAAAATCATCTTTTCCTTGTATTTACGATATCGTGCACACTAATTAAAGTATTTAACATTTTCGCAGAAGGGTTAGAGAAGGCCTAACTAATTAAATGCAATAATGGAAAGGAGTGTAAGAATTTGAGTTTGTGAAAATGGCACTTGGTTTAATTAAAAACAAACAAACAACAGGAACGTTCTTCCAAAACTTACCCTAATACTCCCGAATAATTTTGTTAAGCCAGAGAACGCCTTATACGTCACCGGCGTACACGAGTTACAAAATATTAACTATTGGCGTAAATTTGGCATTTTTACCAAATCTATCGTGTCATCCTTGGCGATTAATTCCTGGTATACCGTTAACAGTATTCAAAAATTGAATTTGTACTTTAGGCATGTTTTTCTCAACCGACTGAAACAAAAATTTGATGCAAAACTGCACTTGTAGTAACAAATTCTCATGCTAATTTTAATATGTTTAAGTCATTGCGTTTTTGAATTATCGCGTTTACTTAGTTCTGAAAGTACAGAACGACAGACAGACAACACAACAGATGTCTGCACTATAGATGTACCTAATTTTCTCAATCTGGCTCTTCGCTTCATAATTATTGTGATAACTTATATTCAAACAGCTGGGCAGACGGACTTCCTCGGAACTGATTTTACTCAAAATTCGACAGAAATCTGCAAATTTGGTATATAGACAATATACCAAATTTTAACTGTCTAGCTCAAAGCGTTTGAGTTTTATTCACAGACGGACATTTTCCAAAAATTTGTATTTCGAACTCCGGGAGGTCTAAAACGTAGAGATACGTCAAAAACTCGAGTTCGAATTTTTTGACGATTACTCTATTTTTCTCTATACTACGTATACGGAAAAGTAAAAAAATCATTCATTTCGCCCTTTTTTTCTGCAATTTCAAAACTGCGATGAAAGAAATCCAGGAAATATGCTGGTAAGATTTCGGCTGCTTTAAAGAATTAACGGCAAAGTTTGATACAAATTTTCGTGTCAAGACCGAAAATCAAATTTCTTACATTTCAGTTCATTACATGCGTTTTATTTACATCGCTCACATACAGACGGATCGACCAAAAGGCTCTCTTTTGCAAAATTCTTGATATGAATAAACGTTATTGATTACCAAATTTCATTTGTATGGGGTTTTATTTTCCAGCTGCGTATTATTAAACATACAAATCATTCCAAAAATAGTTTTTCGAACTCAATAACTCGGAGATAGGAATAGCAATTACAATCTTCATAAAGAAAAGCAAAAATGTCGACCTTTAACACATTTTTTATTCGTCAAGCATTTTGCTTTTAACGTTCACGAGCAAACGCATTGACCGATAGCTATTTTAATTTCCGAATTCTTTCCAATAATATCTTTGGACCTGAAGTAGATTACAAAGCCGAATTTATACAAATCTTTTTTTTTTTTTTTTTTGACAAATATACATTCTCTATTCCCTCATAAATTAAAAAATAAATTCCTCTACGAAAAAGCACAAAACGTATATGCAGTTTCGGAAATTTCTATTTTCTTCACCAATTCGGAAATCTTTTCCATGATTGTATTCCAGTCGCAATTGTCACGAATATTACAGTAATCTACTTATGCAAAATTTTTAGCTGCATTTACTTCAGAAAATTTATCAAGATTTATTATTTTTTCTCTGTTTTTCGGTCGAAAAGTTTTACTGGTCGCATTCTTCCGTTGGCAAATTTGCACATGAGCGAATAAAACTAGCTAAAAAAAGCGCAATTTATAAAATAAGGAAACGAGATTTAGTTGAATGCAAGCCACTCTGTCAAATTCAAGACACGCTTTAATTATAAGGCATTAATTTGAAGACTTAAGAATTCATTTTCCAGTTAATACTTCGCAATATTAGCCAAGAATAATAATACAATTCCCAGTACCAGCAGTTCACAATCTTCATTTTTGCCAACACCTCTTACATTCGGGGGGGGGGGGGAGTAGGACACAATCAAGTAACATACTCTACTTGTACCCTCCTCCCCTTTTAATCTTCTCTCTGTGCAAATAAATTATCAAAAATACCTAAGCCTAATTATTTTAAGAGGTCAATCGACTTGAATTCGCTTAAAAACTTTCTTGTACAGTTTATTTTTTATAATTTTTATAGCCACCTTTGAGAAACGGATGGTTCGCCGAAATAATGTCTGCAAAATACTTATAACGTTAAAATTTTGCATAAAATTCATATTAAGTTTAAATCATTACACTACATTTTTTAAAATCATTTTTTTGTGTATATATCGCTACGCAGTCAATAAAGCAGCATTTTTTTAAAAAAAGATGCACTTAAAATTTTTTTATTATTGGTTAATTCTTAATTTAAATTAAGTGTAGGAACAATCAATTTTTAAAAATATGCGATATATTAAAACTTACTCAACTTTTTTAAAAATGAAACCTCATATTTTGATAATCAAACAATAGCAAAAAAAATCGTGGTGAAATATTAATAGCAACAGAGAAAACGATTTGAAATATGCTTATTGTAAAATACGCTTCAAATAATTATTGAATTTAATCAAAAATAGAAAAATAATTATTCGGCAAAAATTTTATGTAATAGAAAGACAATTTTTGAATTTTAAAATAATGTAGAAATCATTTTGCGATTTAATATTTTCGAAAATTATCGTAAAAAAACACACCAAAATGTCGCAAAATTCTTAATTAAATAAAATTCTATTAGGAATTTCACTATAAAAAATCATTCTAAAATGCACAAATATCTATATGTCAAGCTTGATAAATCTATGTCCAGTGATCTGGTCAGCATAGAACACACAATTTTATTAATAGTGAAGATGTGTGTTCTATACTGACTATTTTTATAACAATTCCACACTTAATAAAAGGAAAATAATCGATCAAATTGTTTCTGCATTATCTTTTGATTAAATCTACTACCATCAATATAATTAATTATTAAAGCGAAAGACTATTTCAATATGATCCTTGAGTTTTATAAAATTTGGTTTAATAAATATATATCATTTCATGTTTGGAGTTGTTTCGAAATTGTGATTTTAACCCTTTGTACTTTCGAAAAGTAAAGAGATGCAATATTATACATATACGAGTAAGAATTCCTTTTAAAGCTCAGAATTCTCAGAAACAGTTGTAGATTTCTTATATTAATAAAAATTAATTTGAAATTTTTGCTATTATATGACTTTTATAATAATTAATCAGGTTGGTCGTAAGAGTGCAAAAGGTTAAAAAAAATACAAGACTTGTATGCTGTTTGACAAACGATACGTTCGTGAAAAGTATTAAATATTTTATTGCTTTAACACTAAATTCTTGAATTGCAACTTTCATGGCTTTTGGACTTTCAGTTTTCACAGAATCTTCAGGGGGAAAAAAAAATACAATTTATTAATTATATATATATATATATATATATATATTTATTATATATTGTTTTAAGTTTTCCACCATCACCAGCTTTAATTTCATGTTCAATTGTACACGAATTGTACATTGTCATGTTCTGCAGATCGGATGAATCACCAGCAAATAGACGATAATTTTGCTGTTACATAAAACTTCAACTTTTTGATTCCACTTTCAAATAAATGAAGAAAAATGATAACTGTATATCAAATGGATCAAACTAAAGAAACCAGATTTTTTATAGCTATAAACGGGGACAATGTATGAAATAGATACATAATCTGGAAAGCTGGCTAGAAGAAAATTTATAATAAATAATTAATGGCGAAAAATATATAAATAAATAATTAGTGTTGAAGCTAAAAACCATGAAATGGTTAATTTTTTTTCAAAAGAGCAGGAGGACGTAAAAAAAGAATATTCCGAAAGTTAACTTAATAGAGAAATAAATCCAACTCTCTTCCTTGACATTTAAAGCTGATAATTAAAAAAAAAAGCATTCTATGACTTAATTCCAATTCTGGAAAAAAATTTCTAAACGGCCACTAGATAAATATAACAAAGAACAGGAATGGTTTTTCCCTGAAAATTTTCACTATCTTCCCTAATAAAGAAATCGTTTCTTTTTTACCCCCACAAAAAACTGCGGATTTCGGGCAAGGTTCTGCTCAGATTTTTATTTTCAGGGTCTCGAACGCTTTGTTTCATAATATTGTAAAGGACATGGAATATACATTTCGATGTTCTTTAAATGAAAGAACTAAAATTTACAATTTTAAGTCTACTAAAAATAATTTAAACTAAAATGGTCAATTAAAATAAATGAAGTTAAATAAAACCAAAATTCCAGAAATAAGATCATATTTCAAACTTCCTTATTTCAAATTTCAAAATAAATACTCGCCTTCGATTATTTCGATGTTATTAACATTACATGTCGAATCAAAACAGGGAAAGAAAAGTAAATAAGATTTGTATTTTTAAACGTCTGAGAATGATATAGTTTTGCTTTATAATATTTATATGCATGTATATTTCTTTGTTACTGAAAAATTTTCATTTTAGAAAATGATTATTCACTTTTTATAAATGGATGAAAAATTATATTACCAATTCACAAAATTTGAAATAATTTAGATTTACTTTAAGCAGTAACTGCAGAAATAATTTTTTTTTTATTAGCAGAATTTACTTAACTAAGTAGATGGCCATTTACTTAAGTAATTTACTTAATTAAGTTAACCATTTACTTAACTAAGTAAATGACGAATGAGCGAAGCGAACTGGGATCACGTGGTGATCCCTAAAGAATCACATTGTGATCGATTCTTGGCGGCTGGTCAGCGGAACACGAGTCTGATTTAACCCTCTAAGGATATATATAAACAGTATTAAAATCATTTCAATGAAGTACTGCTGATTTATTCGCTGGAGTATTGGTTTATCAGACTGAAACTATTCAATTGGATCGAATTTGTCAACATTATTTTTCTTAATTTTTACCTTATTACTTGGTAACAACATTTTGGCTACTCCGAACCGTCTAAATATAAGGCGTACCGATTAAATCTGAATGCAACCGATAGCATCGGCAGGAATTGACCACTAAGGACAGTCACCGGGCACGGTACAACCCTTTCCGTGCGAAGCATGTCCCCATCATTTTAGGAGGTAGCCGAACTTCACCACTTCTGTACCCATCCGGACGGTGCGAGTCAACCACCATATCAGAAGCTTCTCTTCCTGATATCGGAGACGCCCTTCCCCTAGGTGGGACCTTATTATTTGGTAAGATTGAAAAAAAATGGGAATTCAATAAAATCAGTCTACGACGTATTGTTTGTTGCTCATGTAAATTAAAAAGTGATAAAGATTGAATAACAATAATTTTACTTTGGAATTAACATCCATAGAAATTTTTTTTAATCTTTATTTTAACACTAGCCGCCTTTGGCGACCAGCCGGTTCGCTAATATTAATGCTCGCTTAAATTTTCAATTAAATATTTATGTACCTTGATCTCTCTTTCCCGATCATTAGCAAAATGTTTTTAAGCTATAAATTTCGATAGTCACATAACCCCTATTATTATAGAAGCCTTAGAATAGTTTGTTCATTGTACTGTATAATACTGTATTCACTGTACTGTATACTGTTTGTTCACTGTACTGTATAATACTGTATTCACTGTACTGTATACTGTTTGTTCACTGTACTGTATAACTCTAATTTGTTGTCAGCGGCCTTAAGATTCAAATTTGAGTTTTAAATGAAAAAAATAAAACCTCAATGAACATGATTTTTTTTTTAATTGCTGAAACCAAACATTTTTTAAAAATATGACTACAAAATATCAAATCAATCAGCAATATAATCTTATGCATGCCGCAGAATTTTTATAAAATAATTTATGCAATATTTCAAGAAATTATTCAATTTCACGGATTCAATAAAAAATTCAGTTTTTAATTTTATTTTCAAAAAGATTTAAATGATGTCAATATTTTATTTTGTTTTGATCTATAAAGATATTTTTTAAAAATTGTTAAGTCCTAATTTTATACCGTCCTTTTTTTAAAGGAATCATATTTTGCGAAATATTCTCGACATGCCAACTTTTTAATAATTGAATGTACGTTGCTATCTTCTACTGTCACATCTGATTATTTGTGAAGTTTTGAATAGAATAATTTAGAACAATCAACATTTTCATCATCTTAGACCAATCAATCTTGTGACACCCTGGTCCACCTAAAGCCGACAATCAATCTATAGATTGGCGTATCTTCTTTGAGAAAGTCGACAGAGTGATCTATAATCGCCCGTTTTTATCGAATAGTGTAATTTAGATTTTCTCAAATCAGTCAGTTTTAGTGAGTAATTTAGCTGATAGAGTGCAACTCTTTAATTTAAAATATTAGCATCTGAAAAATATTTTGTGAAATATGATACACGGGGCATGTAAAAATTTAAAATTTGTCATTCATCAGTATTTATCAACTCAACTTAAATAAAATATACTTATTTCATTTTGGCAATTTTGTCAGCAGATCCATATTTATCACTAATGGATTACAAATTAGCTGTTATGCCCTGAATAGAGTAGATATCCGGTATATATTAAATAATACTATCCTTAAATAGAACTTACTTACTGAATTAATTATACAGATATTGCAAAATATCATAGAAAACTTACATTTACTTGTTAGAAAATATATTTATTTCATTTCATACAGACACATGCTGAAAATAAAGCTTTTACATGTTTCATTTCCAATAATAGTTAACATTTTTTAATTTCAGCTTTAGTCATTTTGATGGCAAAGCGTTCATAAAAATCAATTTTTTACCCCCATCATGCGTAACCCGCTCGTGGAGATTAGATTTTATTTTTATTTTGTGCGAAATAAATCGTTAAAAAATATAATTGAATTATTTTTTTAAAAATTCATTAAAAATAGAAACTTATATTTTTAAAAGTTGGTATCATTAAAAAGATAATTTTTTAATCTTCAATATGATTTAAAAATCGATTCTGTGCTGTAACATTTTCGGAAGGTATAGCGGAAAAACATCAAAATTTCGCTTAATTTTTTAATTAAAATTCCGATTAAAAAATTCATTCCTAGGTGTACATTCCCGGCCTCCAAGGTATACACGGACCAAATTTGGTAGCTGTAGGTTGAGCGGTCTAACCTGTAGAGCGCCAACACACACACATGTGTGCGCGCGCTTTATTATACGTACTAGCCGCTTTTGGCGACCACCCGGTTCGCCAGTATTGATGCCGGCTAAAATGTTCAATTAATATTTTGTTCTCATAATAGGTTTTTCAGCAAAATATTTTTAAGCTTCAAATTTTGATAGTCATATTATTCACTCATACTATTAAGTAGGCCGTTCTGTTCCTTGTATTACGCGTCTCTCTAATTTTCTATAATGACCGTAACATTCAATTTTAAATTAAGGTGGAAATAAGGAAACTACAATTAATATGAAGACGTGTTTTAATGAATCTCAGAATGTCTTTAAAAATGTGAGAACTGAAAGCAGAGTCGTTCGGCATTGAAGTTATGTGCGCAACAATATAATTCTCATAATTTATAATATGTCAAAGAATTAATTCACAAAAATTTCACGAATTCAATGAATAATTCAGTTTTTAGTTTTATTTTTAAACTGATATAAACGCTGTCAGTAATAAAATTTATTTTTTCGGTTTATTAATAAATTTTAAAGAATTATGAAGTTTAAATTTTACACAGTCCTTTGGTTCCAAGGAATCATATTCTGCAAAATATTCTTGAATCTCCAACGTTTAAATAAATAAACGAATCTATTTTATGCGTTCAAATTGATCGATTTATTAATTTTTTTGAATATTACAATATTGGAACAATTAACATTTTCATAATCTAGGCCAATCATTCTTGAGAAACTCCGGGAGATGATTGACTTCTTTAAGATAGTCAGTTAAATAGTCTATAATCAGCCGTTTTTATAGAATAGTGATGTTGAAATTTGCATAAGTCGATTAGCTTTGGTGATTGGTTTAGTTGATTGGAGTGCAACCCTTTTTATTTAAAATATTAGCGTCTTAAGAATATTTTATTAAATATGACTCACAGGGCACAGAATACATGTAAAAATTTAAAATTTGTAATTCATCAGCATTTATTGATTCAAATTATATAAAATATAATTATTTCATTTCGACCATTTATCAACAGATGTATGTCTGTTACTAAAAGTTCACAAATTAGTTGTTAGGCTCCGTTTAGAAAGATATCGTATACGAATTTAACCGTATTTGCTTTAAATAAAACTTTAATTGCATTAGTAATACAGGTATTGTGAAGGATCATAGAAAACGCTTCCTTGCATTTACTTTTCAAAAATTATCCTGTTTGATATTTATTTCATTTCATGCAGACACGTGCTGAAAATTACATTTTTACATATTTAATTTAGAATGATAGTTGATTTATTTTTTAATGTTAGTATTTTTTAATATGATGGCAACGCGTTGATAAATTTTTTTTCTTCTCATTAACGTGAAACGCATTCGTACAGTTTAAATTTTATTTTGAGCGAAATAAATCGTTGAAAAATATGGTTAAAATATTTTTAGGAATTCATAATCTTTAAAAATTGGTATCATTAAAAAGATAATTTTTTGATCTTCAATGTGATGTAAAAATCGATTTTGTGCTGTAATAATTTTGGAAGTTATAGTGAAAAAACGTAAAGATTTCGGTTAATTTTTAATTAATTAATATTTTAATTAAAATTCAGAAACATCTCTCGAAGGTGCACTTTCCCGGCATCCAAAGTATACACGTGCCAAATTTGGTAACTGTAGGTAGAACGGTCTGGTCTGTAGAGCGCCAACACACACACACTGAGCTTTATTATAAGTATAGATAGATTATAAAAAGTACGCGATTAAATTATTTAATGAAATAGTCAAATTAGTTTGATTTTCATCATAATAAAAAACAGCATTTGTTAGATGGTGTATACAATTTATTAAAATTAATGAATAATATATACACAATAAAGCGGATGCCCTTTTAAAGGCAATCTTTTGCATCTTAAAATACTATAAAAATCATTCTTGTAAGTTAATATTTTCGGAATATGTGATTGCTTTTTTTTCAATTAAGATATTCCGATTAATTTTTATACTATAAAAAAATTGACAAGGATTTTTTTTTCATTTTTATTTTGAAAACGACATGCACAAAATTTCATGAAAATATGAATGAAATTGTTTAAGCTACTGGTGCAAACACAGACACTCAATTTTACAAGTATAAGTAACGTTTTTATCTAAATTTGTTATAAAAATCAAATTTGTAACTGTACACTCGCTTTTCAAACGGCGTTAGCACGTGAGAGATACAGAGAATAATTTCGTTTCATAACGTTTTACTACAGTGCTATACGAAAAACATGACTTGGTTAATCTTGCATCTCTTTTAGATAAGCTGATAACGAACGTTTGGAATTAGAAGCGTTAACCAGTTAACTGTTTTTGACGAGTATTCTCGTCATGGGTAAAAGTACAACATTTTGCGTTATGACGAGTTTATTCATCAGGAGTAATAAGTAGTGACAATTTGTATATTGAGTTTTTACTAAAATTGTAATTCAAAACACATCCGTAAATTTCAAGATGTTTAAAACTTTTTGAGGCCAAGTCGAAATCCAAAGGAACAAATAAAAGATAATGCGTTGTACCATGCTTTGCTCAATACCATTCTCTAACAGCAAATTAAAATAATAAATTAATTTTTTATATTTTTTTTTTTGTTTATATACAAAAATGTATGTTAGTAAAAAAAATATATGATTATTGAAATTAAAAAAAAAGTCATTTCATTACAACATAATTTCATATTGCACTTTCTCTGTGTTTGACGAGTATACTCGGCATCGCTATATTCTTGCCACCCAATTTAGATACTCATTATCCGAAGAGGTCGAAACAGTTAACTGGTTAATAGAAATATGCGAATTTGCTATTTGCATCTGAGAGATACGCGCAACCTTTGACGTAAATTTTTCTGTATTTTCTATTCTTTGTTGTTTGAGAAAAATTGTTGTGAAAATAATGCAACAGCAATCAACAGCTTCGTTATTCATTCAACAAACAATAATAATAATAATAAAAAACTGCTTAGAAAGAAACATTCACGATTCTTACAAAGAAAGCCAAAGTTTTTAAAACGCAAGCTAAAACTAAAAGCGTTGAGGGGAGGGGCTGAACTAAGTATTGAAAAATTGAGTGACTCCTCATCAAGTAAAAAAGATGCTAACTGCCAAAATGATATTGGAATTACAAGGTTTGGCTATGAGATTTCCCGGAAATTTATGTCTGAACATTCTAAGCATATTTGCTTAAAATGATTCAATGAAATGAATATGAAATTCGTTTCTGGAGTTTTTATCTAATTTTTTTTATTATTTCCATATTGTATTTATAGCTTTTTTTTATGACAAATATAAATATTTCGGCTGAAATATTGGTACTTACATTTATTTTATTCTCCCGTGATTCAGCTAATACTTTGAATATTTTAAATTGTTATGTTTATGATTCATAAATTTTTTTTTAATAATTGAGCCGCTCAGAAGCCAATGCGGTTAAGTCCATTTTTTGATATTTTCTGATTTTTGGAAATTTTGATGAAATAAATAATAATCTTCTTAGTTATTAAAGGATTTACATTTTTCTAGGTCAGACAGCCCTTTTTTTAATAGCTTCTGAATATATTGTATAATAATTTCAGAAGCCATAGTGAATAAGTCCACCTTTTATCAATATTTTTTTACATAAACTTTGAAATAAAAATTAAATTCTTCTTCTTTCGATATTTGTAGGTAACACTGAAAAACAAGAAATTCATAGTAACTGTAACCGTTACTTCTAATTAGAATTGCTTGAGTTTTATGCATAAATTGCTCGTTAAAAATTTTACATAAATTCCTTAACTTTTTCAGCTGCCAAAAAGTATAAGTCCTAAAATTTTTAAGATGCTGTCATTATTTCAATAAATACTTACGCTTTTATTTACACATCCTGTACATATCTTCTTTTTTTGCAGAGTTTACACCTCGAAAAAAGACTTTATACACTTTTCTAATTAAATTAATAAACCAAGAATTGTAAAAACTAATGTATCAAAAAACATTAATTTTCTCAATTTTTGTGTTTTGGACTTAACCGCATCGGTTTCTGAGCGGCTCAATTGTACTTAACCTTTACCCATTTACAATCCAATTTTAACAACTGACCTTTTAAAAATTTATATTCTATAATAGCGTGTCTTGGAAATGCATGTGACCTTTCAGGTTAGCACAAAGGGCACGCTCGCTGAAAGGTAAATAAATAAAGATTACAAGCACTGTAATTTTAAATCTTTAATTTTAACATGTACAGCACGTGCGGCATAATTACAGTTTATATAGAGAAAAGAAAAGAAAAACAAAATTGGTTAACAGAACGAGAGTATTCGGTATTCAATCAATATATGGAGTGTTTATAAATGAATATCCCAGCTTGAAAGTCTCTTAAAAGAAAATTAGATAAAATACAGTCTTGTTTTCATCGGAAATGGAATGTAATTTAAAATAAAGTTTAAATAAAAAATAATATTTAATTAAAAAAAATTTCAAATGCAACACAGTTATAAGTGATCAATGTGTGCTTCAGAAATGTTGAAAATATCGAAGCAGTACGATAACTCATCCCACACTTTTTTTTTTACATGCTTGGAGTGAAATTTTGAAAATATGCAGATATGCATGTATTGAAATATTCGAATTTTTTTCTTCAGAGGTTACATCAAACAACAGGTGTTGTTTCATCTCTACCAACAGATGTTGATGAGCTTCATACATGTATATCTGCAGGCTTTCAAAGCGTCACAGCAAAGATGAAAGAATACTAGTTGAGTTATATCACCTTGATGTCGTTCGCATTTTTGAAGGAATTTATAATGAATGCCTATAACTGTGTCGAATTTAAACATTTAACTGTTATTTGTTATTTCCTACAAACAATAAAATTGCACTTTGTAATGTTTCCCTTTAATAGTCCCGTAAATTTGAGATATTCGTTTTTAAACATCCTGCATAGCATCTGCTAGGAACAATATTTTTCATATCCCTCCCAGATTCGGCTGTGTGTGTGTGTGTGCCTTATGATATGCTGACGCGAGAGTGAATTATTCTATAATAACTTTACGAATCTACTTAATTTTTAATACGAATTATTTACGAATAATTTAAATTCAGAAAGGATTTGGGACTTTCTTTTTTTCTTTTCTATCCGGGCAAAATGAACATTTTTGATTTTCCAAGTTTGTTTAAAACGCAAGATGACACTAGCTGGTTAACTTGCGAAGGACTTAAAACGGAATTCGTTTAAGAAGTAATTAAAAATTAAAGTTAAAAAGTTTACACATACATATACATATTATATATACTAATAGAATTTTAATTTTGTTACACGAATTTTCTAAAATTCGAAATTAATAGTCAGTTGCGTGAATAGGGGAGAAGCTGGTGACTTCGTAGGAAGAGCAAATAAGTTCCGTTGCATTTGATACAAAAGTGTTAATCAACTGCAGCATTCTAACACTCGATTTTTCCCGTATACTTGCACAATATGTCAGTTCTTGCATTTATTTTCGTATTATAATGAATGAATATGCATTATTGATCCACATCTTTCGACAGAATAAGTTCAAAATATGACACAAATCTACAATTTTGATGCTGTAATATCAAATTTTATAAATGGAAAGATAGCTAGATATAAGAAAATAAAATATAAATTTTCACCAAAATGCGCTAGGTTTTTGAGATATCATGGTCACATACGTACGGAACGACAGACAATCACCGATGAATATACCCTAAAAATCTGATGCATTCTTTTTTTTGTTAGGGGCTTCATAGATATAGGCCTGAGATGTTCATGAACTAAAATATAATTCGTTCTTATATATGAAACATAGTTCGAAAATGATTCTTCCGAAAAAAAGGTCTAAAATGTGGAAATGAAATAAAAAAAAATGCATATAGTATTTTCGAATTTGTTCTATACTTTCCTTTTGTACATTTGATGCATTATCAGAAAGGTATCAAATCCATCTTAAAACTCACAAAAAATATTTTTCATGATAAATTTTACATTCGTAATATATTTTCTTTATCTTCTATAAATAAAGCTCAATGTGTGTGTGTATGTGTGTGTTGGCGCTCTACAGGCCAGGTCATTTGACCTACAGCTACCAAATTCGGTATATGTATACCTTAGAGGTCGGGAATGTACACTTGGGGTCCCTTTATTTTGAATTTTAATTATTAATTAAAAACTAACTTTCCCGCCAAAAAAATCTTCCATTTTCCCCACCGCCAAATGAGTAAGGCTTCAGTTTTTTTCCCCAACAGTAATGAGGCTAGGGTTAACATTTTTCGGCCGATTATTTCAAACGATTCTGTTTATTTTCTTAATGTTTTATGCATTTAAAATTAAACATTGTTAATTAATCGATCTTTCAGATTCATTCTGAAGTACTTTTGAATTAAAATAACACAGAATAAAGGAAAATAAAAATTTCTAATCTGCATAGTGTTACCCCAACTGGCATAGAAAAATACACGCATTTGCGTTACCGTAACTGGCGTTGAAAATTCACGCATGCGCATTGTGTTCCGGTTGTTGACATGACAACCATTATCAACGGATGATTTAAATTATTTTTAGGTTAGTTGCATGCTTTTGTAATTAAATTGTATTTATGTTAGTTATATATTTTTTGTATATGCTTATAGTTTTAAGTACATTGTTTTTTAAGTAGTTTTTTTAAACTTGTTTTCGGCCGATTATTTTAAACGTTTCTGTTTTTTTTCTTAGTGTTTGATGCATTTAAAAATTAAACATTGTTAATTAATCGATCTGTTCATGATGAATCTGAGAAACTTTTGTTGGCAAAGTCTTGAAATATTACATAAATTAAGAAAGATATTCTTTAGTGCCCATAAAGTTTAAACGCTCAGTGACTCTATTATCAGTAATCATATTATAAAAAAATGCTTCGTTTCAATAAAAAATATTATTATATTAATTGCAGATTAATCCTTTCCACTTTAATTTAAAGCACAAATTCTACGGGAGCTAACAGAAAATTGAGAGATACATATTACGTTATTACTGAAGGCGTTTATAATATTATGAGTAGATTATATGACTATCAAAATTTGAAGTTTTAAAATATTTTGATGAAGAAGCTATTAAAGTAGGAATTGCGTAAAATATTTAATTATTAAAATTTTAACGAACATTAAAATTGGCGAACCGAC
>JAPMOR010016559.1:11468-23079 GCA_026543865.1 Argiope aurantia | reverse complement strand
TTAGAGATATTTCTACTATTAAAGGTCAATTTTATAGCTGAGAGACATAAGATCTACTATCCAAGGTCATTTCTAGAGCTGAGAGATAGGAAATCTACAATGTAAGATCATTTTTTTCTTTTCAGAGACAAAAGATCTACTGTGTAATGTCATTTTCTTCTACTCATAAATAAGAAGGCTACTATTCACTCATTTGTTGTCATTTTCTTCTACTCATAAATAAGAAGGCTACTATTCACTCATTTGTTGTCATTTTCTTCTACTCATAAATAAGAAGGCTACTATTCACTCATTTGTTGTCATTTTTTTCCCTACTCACAGGCAAGAAATCTGCTATTTATTTATTTATTTGTTTCCTACTCACAGACAAGACACCTCCATTAAAGATTATTTTTTCTGCTCACACGCAAGATATCTATTATTCAAGGGTGCTTCTATTTCCATCAATGTCGTTGTAAAATATTTCCAGTTTAAAAGGCCTCTGTCAAGAAATTTCCTGAGGCATTGCCTTTGCTGAATTGACGGACAATTATCATCAGAGACATCTAAGGCCTATTTCATTACGGATTCAAAGAAAAGAGCAAGCAGAGTGCAGACTTACGGATTTGAATCATAGTGATTATCCACTAGCATTCCAAGTGCAGTTTCTTCATACTCATATCTTATGTGTAACCGTATGTTTTAGCTGTAACTGTCATTTGTATCTGTGCATATATAAAAGCGAATATTGGCAATAACCTTCAGTATAATTCGGTATAAAATAAAAGTCTCTGTATTTGTTTTAAAAGGGTTCGTCTTACCTATCATCCCCTCCACCATACTATGCATGTTAGGGAGGGTCAATTGCGAGACGCCAATTTAATTTTGGAATTCATTGTTCAACAAACAGAAAATATTAACATATGAATCCAAAACAGAGTTTATGAAAATTTACAATTAAATTTAGAAAATATGAATAACTACTTGTCATGATTCTGATGGTGTGTGAAAAAATCAGTTCGTTTTAATTAAGAAAAATTTATGAAATACAATTGCAATTTTTCCAGCGATATAATTAATTTAAAATTTTCTTGTATTTGATAAATATTCGTATGAAATGCTCAAATTTACTGATAATTTTAATATTTTAGTAATGCAAGATATTTAAAATACAAAGAAAACCATCTAAGCTTCTGATACAAGGAAAGATGATTAGTGTATCAGATTTTTATTGTTTGTACTGCATATGAACTTGATTATATTCTTTCCTATTCTAAATTCTTTGATGTTTTTTCCAATTAGCTCGCAGCCAGCGTGACTTTTTGACAAAATTTCAGTTTTGGCATAAAAAAATGACTGGCAGATGCTTTATTTCAAGATTCAGCTTCATATGAGTGTTTGGCAAATATTCATTGTATCAAACTCAATTACATTGCAGAGACGAACTAACAACAACAAAAAATCTTCTTTCAACTTTATATTTTAAGCGTTGCCTTTTTCGTTCTTAAGAAACTCTGATAATTTTTTTATTATAAAAAATGATTGAAAAGAGTTTCATGATTTTAAAATTCAACTTTCAAGTAAAAGTTCGTTAAAAGAAACTTCTGAATTCAGAGAATCCATTTCATTGATTCAGGTTGTTAACATCGAGCTAGTAATAAATTGATTTGGTAGTCACCGATAGATGGCGCACCTAGTTCCGGGAATCAAAGTAAAACGAAAAGTGGACTGGCCAGACTGAAAGTGAACATAAATAATATTCTGACATATAGAAGGCGCTGTTAAAATATAAAAGTAAAGCTTTTTAATACAGATGATTTTGGAAAATTAATAGAGTATTATTTGCCATGGCAATTTAGTTGATGTCTCTTGGGTTAGAATGAGGGTTGTGTGAGATTCTATTCAACAAAAGTTGAACAGAATGAGATTTTGTTTTAAAGAAAGTCTGATAATATACCTAAATAGTTCATAATTAAAATAAGTGGATTAAAATAAATGGTTGATCATTTTCGAATTAATATAAAAGAAAGAATAATTATTACACGAACCATAACAATTAAAGTCTTGCAGTATCGTAAAAAAATGCATTATAATTAAAAGAAATTAGAAGACTTTTCTTAATTTTTGGAAGTTTCTTCATAAAATATCTTCAAAAAATAGGCAAGGAAGGATTTTTAAAAGTAGGCATTTGTAATATTTTTTTAAGTACAAAATTTCACACATTATCTCTGTTTCCATTTAACATTCTAACAAGATAAAAGAAATTTAGTACCAACAAAAATTTAACCATATTAGAGTGGATTTACATTAGTCAATTAATGCATCATTGCCAACCTGTAAATTATACATAATTTCGAAGAACAGATAGTCGAAGCTTTAGGTTTAGCTAGCTGTAAAATTCCAATTGTCATCAGTGTGATTTAGTCTGACCTTTGTCAAAATATAATCAGGGCATCATCCTGACATAAACAATATTTCTCCTACTATCCCTTCCCATTTCACATCCTGGGGATTTTGTCCCACCCTATCCCCATCGACCTAGAATGGATATGTATCAAATCAATGTCTCCATGTTTTTTTAAACTTTTGTCTGAAGATTTCTAATCTGGATGTGTGTAGCCTTTCGTTCACGGATATATCAACTACTAATTTATTACAATAGCAATTTCTGTAGTTGTGCGTTAAACTATATTGGATTTAATTGCTGTGCATTGAAAAAAAATGGAAAAGCTCCTTAAGTTGCAAAAAAAATCCAAACATATCCTTTGGACAACTCAAAACTCTACTGAAAGTATCAATTCAATTGGCATGATAATGAGAAAATGTGATGCTTTTTTAAAAATTTTATTTTTCAAAATATGAAGGAAAGAAAATGAAATCTGTAGTTTCTTTTAATAAAGACAGATGGCAGCATGAGATTTCTTAAGAATTACGAAAATTAAATTGCGGTCCAAAGTCAGTTTAAAAAGAAGAAGAAGAAAACTAACATTAAAAGTTTTTTCAAAAAATTGATTAAAATTTCTGGCAATAATGTTAGAATAAGTTTTAATTTTAGGCAGTAACACTTAGAAAGAAGGAATAAATTTGAAAATGAGGTTAAAGTTAATAAAAATGAAAATTAGAAGCACGATATTAAGTACTAAACATAAATTTCGAATACAAAATCAAAGATTCGCAAAAATGTAACGTTCTCAATTTACTTGCATGCTTTATTTTAAAATAACTAAAATGTATCAATGTAGATCTCTGATTATAAATATTTCGAAAAGACGTTCAAACGCAGTGAAATAAACAATAGTACCTTTCAGAAAAAAAACCAATAATTTGAAAAATAATGGGTAGAACTAAAAATGACATGTTCGGCATTCAGTAGCTTAGAGATTATTAAAAACTGCTTTAATGAAATTTTTGAATTCTGGTAAGAAATATTGATTCATTTCCAGACTATTAATTGTTTGACATTTATAATATTATAGATTTTTTTTAGTGTATCACTAGCGATGCAAAAATGTAGTTTTTTTCGTATCATTTATAACACATTTACAGCATCAAGATACGAATATCCCAGAAAATAAGTCAGTCGTGCTGCCATCTGCAGCCTAAATTATAAAACATAGCATTTCTTTCTCTCATGCTGCCATCTATCGTCGAAAGAGAAAAAACAAAGCTTCATTACCTCCTTGGCTCTTTCTAAGGCATCGGACGGTGGGCACTTGATGGGGCTGTAGGAACGAGTGTTAATCCTGTCGTACAACTGCAAAAGATTTTAAAAAAAAAAAAAAAAAAAAAACAAAAAATCAACATATGAACTAAAAAGCATTAATATATAAATAACACAGAAAAGCATAAATATCAAAAACACACTTCGAAAAACTTGCATTAAAAGGAGGAAAAAAAATTAAAGAACATTTTAATGAGTGGTGAGCATTAAAAACTATTATACATGTATAACTATAAGGAATATTTTCCATTACTAATGAATGGAATATTTCCTATACTAATTAATAATAAGGAATATTTTCTATTGCTAATGAATATTTCTATTACTAATGAATGTGTGTGTTGTTACTGTATTAGCCATAGTGTTTGAATTACCAAACTTAGCACTTTGAAGTGCACCTATAAATGTGCACCTCGGAGCCATTTCTTAAAAATTTTAATTAAATCAAGAATTAAGTATAATTTTGATGTTTTTACATCATAAATTTCTAAAATATTACAGCATAACAATATTATTTTTACTCCATTTAAAAATTAAAAAAAAAATTCTTTCCGATTATACAAATATGCTAGTTGTGGAAATTTTTCCTGAATTTGTAATTTTTTAATGATTTTTTTTACTTAATTTTCAACAAAGCTTTGCATTGCTGCTCTGAAATTCAAACCTTTTTAATTGTTGCATCAAATATTAAATCGCCTGTTTTTCTTTTCCATTGGTGAATGCTGAAGAAGAACGATTCTTTCTAATACAAATATAGTCTACAAGATGAACAAATAAAGTGAGGTGACAAGAAGTTTTGTGAAATTAAGAAGATGGATGAATGTGGCTATTTACGTGTTTAATAGATTTATGACGTCATAGGATTGCTCTTGGTTAGAAAGGTTCATGTACTTAAGAAAAGAGCATGTACAGGGCAATTAAAATATCACGTTAATAGTGATTAAGAATTTGGTTGAATTATAGACATGAAAATATAACTAAACGATTTTAAATGTGAT
Source organism: Argiope aurantia (assembly GCA_026543865.1). Classification (NCBI taxonomy): domain Eukaryota; kingdom Metazoa; phylum Arthropoda; class Arachnida; order Araneae; family Araneidae; genus Argiope; species Argiope aurantia. The sequence goes on along the minus strand of JAPMOR010016559.1, from coordinate 18,381 downwards.
TAAATATAACCAATATCCCCTGCGAATCATATGGTTGCCAAACACTAAAAATAAATAAAATAAATATCCAAACAAATCCAAATTATATTTCATCAAGACTTACCATATGAATGTAATATTATAAATTGAATATTAGCATTCACCACAATAAAATATGCAAGAAAATAAGTAATATTAGCATTCTCCCCAATTAAACATGCAAGAAAATAAGCAATATTAGCACTCGTCACAATAAAACATGCAAGAAAATAAACAATATTAGCATTCGCCACAACAGAACTTTTAACTTCCTACATAAGTCTAAATGTATTGTATGGCTACAATGATATTCCTCTCACCACTATTATAGTTTAATTTATATGCTAAAAGAAAGCATCCGATTAAATGAATTTGATTTCTTAATAAACAATATCGTTATGACAATACAATAAATTTAAGCTGATGTAGGAAGTTAAAAGTTTCTCATCAGGGAATAAAACTATATCTCATCAAGACTACAAAATCAGAGCAGGATAATAAGTTCAGAAAATAAATAATATTAGCATTCTCTACAACAGAATTTTTAACTTCCTACATAACTCTAATTCTATAGTATGTCTACAATAATATTCCTCTCATAAATACAACGGAGTAATTTATAAGCCAAAAGAAGACATCTGATTAAATAAATTTTGTTTTGCAGTAAATAATATCAATGTAAACATACAATAAATTTAGAGTTCTGTAGGAAGTTAAAAGTTCTTTTGTGGCGACGGCTAAAATTATTATCTTTTAACTTATATTGCAATCACTATGCAAATATTGACGAAATGTATTTCGCATTTATTAACGCATTCATAATGATTTCATTTTAATTCCAACACGATGATAAATATCCTTTACGGATAATCAATTTTCACTAATCTAAAACATTTGTAATGGGTTTTAATTTATTTAATAAATCTTCGAAAATAAAAAAAGTCTATCTCTGTCCCTACCAATATGCGCTTTTACTTTCATGTATACGTAGTATAGAGAAAATATAGTTGTGGTAAAAAAAAAAATTCAAATTCGAGATTTTAATTAATTTGCACATTTTAGACCACCCTGAATTCGAAAAAGACATTTTTGAAAAATGTCCGTCCGTCCGTTTAAGACAAAGTTAACTCAAAAATGATTTGAGCTGGGTTGAAATTTGGTATACGGTGTATCCAACAAATTTGAAAATTTCTATTAAATTTTGAGTAAAACCCGCCCAAAGGAAGTCCAGCTGTTCGACTATAATTTAATGCGATGACTACAAAACTAAAGGAGCTAGATGCATAAGATTTGGTACACAGATCTAATATGTTTAGTATAGACGCCTATAAAAGTTTGAGCTAAATCCAACTGTGGGTAGACTGTATGTTGGTCTGTACTTTCAGAAACATATAAACGCGATAACTCAGAAACGCAATGAGGTAAATATATCAAATTTGGTCTGGGATTTTGTGTCTACAGGTGAAGTTTTGTGCCGAATTTTTGTTCTAGTTGGTTAGGAAAAACGTACCTAAAACACAAATTCGATTTTTGGATACTATTAACCGCTTATCACAGAATATTCGCCAAATAACTCGCCAAGGATGGCATAATAGATTCAGAAAAAATGTTAAATTCATGCCAAAGATTAATATCTCGTAACTATTTCACTCCAGTGTCATGCAAGGCGTTCTCAGGCACGGCAAGTTTAATATAATGTATGCGAGAATGTTTCGGAGAGACCACTTCCGCTGTTTAAATATTACTTTACCATTGTCAATATTTGATGGTTTTAGTTGATGCTATCTTGAATAAAGCAATAATGCCTTACAGTTTATTTCGAGTTGGATCATGAAAAGAAGTGAACTATCTTAAAAAAAGAAATTAAGTAGTCATTTTATGGATTTCGTTAGCGATATTTTGACCCATTGTGAGATATTAGACGTTTTTATATTTTAAATCGTGTTAGTTATTCCAGTCAATGAATAAATGGAATTTCCACACACCATCTCTTGCTTACATTCGCTTGATTAGAAGCACTAGACATGCCATCGCTGTTAGGAGAGAATCCTCACAAAAACCTTTTTAAATTTATTAGGGCAATTGGTTTTTATAATTCCATTTAAACTTCATAATTTTTAATTTGTTCAATTTTCCACCGTTTCGTTTTAATTTTAACGTCGACTTTTAATGCATCTTTTATTACTATTAAAGTTATTTTTTAGGTTGTATTAGAAAAAACTTTTATCAACCATACGTCTGGCGCAGAATAGCCTACACTGGCTCTTGTGCCAATAAAACAAACAACCAACCAACCAATCGCTTGATTAGAATTAATTAGATGCGCACATTTTTAGTTATGTACAAAAAATAATTTAAAAAAATATCACTTTTCCCACTCTCACATTCTTTTTCCTTCATTGTCGCCCTCCTTCCCATTAAAATAGTTGTGTGCGTTTTGATATACTTTTTTCTTATCCAAGAAGTTGAGAATCCCAAGTAAAGTATTCAAAACCTATTTCTCAAACATCATTATTACCAGTTCCTGATAAGTTTTATAAAACGGATTGATCTGTTGTCGCCCTAGAGTCAGCATGAAATAAGATGCTTCTAAAAGAATTATATGAAAAATACCCCTGAAAAATTGATGTTTCAGAAAGAATCCCACACAAAAGATTCAAAAAAACTATTTCAGAAACATCAAATCACCAATTCCTAAGAAGTTCCATAAAACGGTTTGAACTGTTGTCGCTCTAGAGCAAGCATGAAATCAGATTCTCTCAAAAAATAATAGGGGGGGGGGGAATAAAATTAGTGCTTCAGAAAGAATCTCAAATAAAAGATTCAAAAACTACTTCACAAACATCATGATCACCAGTTCCTAATAAGTTTCATAAAATGGATTGATCTGTTGTCGCTCTAGAGCAGGCAAGAAATCAGGTGCTTCTAAAAGTATTGTAAGAAATAAAACCCCAGAGATTTTGGCCAACATAATATTAGCCTTCTCTGCCAGAAAATGAGCGCCGAGTCAAATTAACTCCCCGACTCAAACGACCATCAAAATGGCAATCACGATTCAAAATTGAAATTACAATTAAGTTTCTCCTCAACTAATTAATTCTTCCAAGTTGGAGAAGATTTAAAGTTAATTACGACGCTTCTAACTATAACCGCATCGGGGTCATTCCTCATTAAAACTAGAACTAACTGCTCAAAGCAAATTTAAACAGCGCAACAACCAACAAGAATCAACTGTTCCAGATGCCGGTGATACATATCAAATAGGGAAGGGTTCCAAATCCGTCGAGAATTTTCAAAATCGCGCCGACACATTAAGATTCCCCTCAGTTAGAGAAGATGGGAGAGTTCCATTGAATGATTGAGCAGGATTTTCCGTTAATACAACGCTTATTTATTCAATCGGAAGTTCAACTTATCCGTTAGGGACAGGAGTTGTTCCTGCAGTACTAATCAAGGTCGCCTGATTGGCTGATCAGTGCTTTGAGCAGATGGGAGTTGCCATGGTAACGTGAATAATTGAAGTCGGCCGTGAATGGTTTGAATATTGGAAGTGATTGGGATTATGCGTGAAAGATTCGTTTTAGTCTGGGAGATGGTTGAAAGCGCGAAGTTTCCACTTGAAGGGCTTTTTGATATTTGAAAATGGCGAAATGGTCTCATGCTTTATGTAATATTTTTAAAAAAACGTTTTTATATATAATTGTTGGACGTACTCTGATGCCATATTATTATTTATAATGAGCAAATTTTAAATATCCATTTTAAAATACTAAAGCCATTTGAATGTTGTGAGTACCATAAAGATGAATGCGCAAATGTGGGCTAGCGCTTTACAGGTCAGGCCGTTTGAATTAAAGTTATCTAACATAGCACAAGTATATCTTGGAAGGAAGGAATGTGCATTCTGGAGTGATTTTACTGAATTTTACTAAATGAAAAAATAATATGAATATCTGCGCTTTTTCGAGATAGCTTCTTAAAATAAAATTGTACAGAAATCAATTTTATATCACTTTAAAATTTGAAAGAAAAAAAAAGTCTTTTTATTGATACCATTTTAGCAGCCGCGAAAATTTTTGTTGAGAATTCCTCAATTTTTTTAAATAAATAAATACATATTTGCCTGACTTCCAACAACAGATTGTATTGCTGCTCTGAAATTAAAAGTCTTTTTCCCTATTTCATCAAATATTTAATATTGTGATTTTCTTCCACTCTTGAAAGCAAAAGAAGAAAGATTTTCTTTAATATCTGTGTTGTTTATATAAGACAGATAAAAAGATGAATTTAGAATATACCGAGTCCCACCGGAGGGGGGGGGATACCTCACATGAAAAGCTTCCGGTATGGTGGTTGGTTCCCGCCCCTCCCGGATGGATATAGAAATGGTGTATTGTCGACTACCCTCTATCGATGAGGGACTTAACTCCCACAGGAGGAGCTGTACCGTGGATGGCGATGGCTCTTCAGACTCAACCGCATTGCCCCCCCCCCCAATGCTGTTGCGGCGGTCCGTTCATTCAGATTGATCTATGTGCCTAAGGGCAGGTCGTATTAGTCAATTTGTGAATATAATAACCCGAAATTTAGAAATTGGATGAACTGGACATTTACATTTTTAATAGCATTATGATGTTATTTCTCTGCTCACATTAGAAGGTATGTATAGAGGAAGTCTGCTCAGTATAGAGGAAGTCTGTCTATCTGAATGCAAGTACGAGAACTACGAAAAACAAATTTTAGTACACAATTTTAGCTTTTAATTTATAGCTCTGTGTCGAAATTTCTACCAAATCAGGCCTTTACAGGCATGTGAATTAATCTCACACGTGTTCTTTCCCATGCCTGTAAATGTCATAATAAAAAATTCAAAGATGTAGGCGATTAAAATTTTGTATATTGTAACTAAAATTGTAGCTCATTGTAAAATTCTTACTTCTAATCTATATAATAAAGGCCTCCCCCAAACCCATACTTGATTATTTATTATATTAAGAAGAACCAAACTCTCATGTCCGCAACTGCGAAAATACAAGTCCGGGCGCATGACGTTTATTGCTTTACCATTAGGGGAAGAGTTGAATTAAATGCAACTGAAACAATGCTCATTGATGTAATCTAAAATGTTCTACAGTGATTTGTTTATATTTGATTGTTTCCATTCGGCAATAGTTAATAAGAGCGATTTCTGTGCCCTGTATGTATATATACAGGTTCCATTATTATCAAAAAATGGAAACACCTTAGATCTATAAAGAATCCTTTATTAATATAGTGTAGGACCACCTTTGGCATGTAATACAGCTTGGATTCGCCTAGGAATCGATTCATACAAGTGTTGAATACTGTTTAGAAGAATATTGTACCATTTTTCCTGAAGATATTGTGAAAGTTCTGGGAGAGATGCCGGTGGAGGATATCGATTCCGTATTGAAAGCTATAAAATAGACCATAACGGTTCGGTTATATTGAGGTTGGGTGACTGTGTGGGCCAAGGCAGATGTTTAACTTCCTCCTCGTGCTCATCAAACAGTGATTGGACAAGTCTCGCTGCATGGATAGGTGCATTATCATCCTGGAAAATCACATCTCTTGCAGGAAACGAAGTTTGAATCATAAGATGGACCTGGTAAGCTAAAATTTCTCTGTATTTCTCCCCAGCGATCCTTCCTTTCAGGGCTACGATTGGTCCAGCAGAAAACCACGACATGGTTGCCCATAACATGACAGTTGGAAGGAGACAATCGCGATCATATCCTTGTGCAGGTGTCCTCCAAATGTGCACCCGTCCTGTTATAAGGAAAAGTGTCAAACACGATTCGTCAGACCATATTACTTTCTTCCACTGATCAATCGAGCAGGTTTTTCGAGTGTGACACCACTGTAGACGACGTTTACCATTAACATCTGTGACGAGTGACTTGGGAATGGCTGCTCTGCCGTAAATGTTCTGTTTATGAAGGTGCCTTCTAACTGTAATCACTGGCATTGGGGATTTCAGATGGGTATTGAGCTCTGCTGTCACTTTTGTTGCAGTTGTTCGCTTTTTAGACATTACAACCCGCTTCAATACCCATCGGTTTCTTTCACTGAGCTTTTCTTTCCGCCCATTATTTTGCTTTGCTGAGTTTGTCTAGCCGAGCTGTGTGTATGCTGTCATAACTTTAGACATCGTACCTGTAGAAACGACTAAAAGTTGGGATGTTTTGGCCACACTTACTCCAGCTAAACGGCCTACTATAATTTGGCCTCTTCGGAAATCTGAGCAGCCCGACATTTTTCGCTTTCGAAAAAAATTCAAGAATTATTGAACTTCAATAAAGCTGACACATACTACCAGAATATATACATTGTTATTTCTAAAAAGAACTGGTGGTTGTTTTTATATTTTAATGCTTACAAAGTGCATTCAAAAATATCACTTTTATTCATAGTTGTTTCCATTATTTTGATAACCACCTATATAAAGATATCATAAAAAAAACAAAAAAATACATTTTAGCACAATAACTTTTAGCTTGAGTTCCATCACCCTTTTTACTGTTGTTATTCTATTAATTACTTTTTTGTAACTTCTATGTACCTTTAAGAAAATAAATGTATATTATACTAATGTCTCTTAGCATTTAATATTCATTTTGGAGCTGTTTTACCATCTGATTGGGAGAAAATTTTAATACGGATGTAGAATTTGGATCACAAGATGGCATACCAAAATTCATCTATCTAAGCTACTGCATTTTTAAATGATCGCATTCATATATAAAAATAAGACTATAATCACGAGTAACGGATTTTCTAACTACGCATTTAAATTTAAATGAAACATTTATTGAATAGTTCGTTACATGATACATTACTATTTCGTCGGAAACAACATAATTTATTAACATAT
>JAPMOR010016559.1:0-11368 GCA_026543865.1 Argiope aurantia | reverse complement strand
CATACATATATATATATATATATATATATATATATATATATGTATGTATGTATGTATGTATGTATGTATGTATATATACACCGGATACGAGGGAGTAAACTTTTATTAAAGAATAATCAAGAACGCTTTAGTGAGACCACTCCCACTTGTTTTTATATCAAGGTACGTTTCTCTTTAAATCTGTAAGAACTTCAATATTTAATCTAAAATAAACTATAATCTGATGCTGAAAAGATTTTCGTTAGCGAAATCACTTTGGTATTTTTCAAAAGAAAATTCTTGGCATTATTTTTTGGAAAATTATTAGTATTATAGAGCGTAAAATAAATAATATAAATATTCCAATAAATAAATAAATAAATAAAACAAAATAAACTTCCACAGCGGCGGCTGTATTCACCATAAAGTAACGAATATCACTTTTAATTAGTTTATCTTTGGGGTTTTTTTTAGTAAGTAATAGGTGAGGAAAGTTACAGTTAAGAAGTAAGTTTGTAAAGAAAATTACTCTTTTTTTCTGCAGCTTGTTTATTAACCCTAATTCAGAAATATAAGCAGCTATTTTCGGAAAATTTCCATAAAAGCCAAGTCAAGTACGAGCTTATTAAAAAAGCAAAAGTAATTAAGGCAGAAATAAGCAGCGCGACTAAATTTCCAAAAGTCTTTCCATTTTCTCAGAAACTAATAGGAAAAAAAGTGGATTTTCCATAATGTTTGGTAAGAAAAAAAAAATTTTATATTATCAGCTAACAAAAGCTATTTGCTGTTAAGTATCTAATGATGGCCTATGAATGGATAAAAAGCTTATTATGAAATATGCAAAGATCTTATTTGCATTCCAACGAAATTTGTTTTTTCATCATAGAAAGGCGAAAACGTATCACGCGAGTAATATATTTACTCTTTTAAAAGGTATTTCAAATTAAGTCTTTTAGAGAATTTTAACAGAAATTACAGTTGCCTATTCAAAAAATGTTCTCTTTAATAAAACGAAAAATATTCGATAGTAATTTGTTTTCAATTCATAAAAATGTCCTCTTTTTAAAATAAAATACGCAAAAAGAAAATTTAAAGTACAATAAATTAGTTTTATTTTTTAATAAGTTTTTTTTAAAGATTTTTTAAGGTGAGTGGGAGTGATGCATGTTTTCCAAATAAAATTTTTGTCAAAAGATTTTATATGGTATAACTAAAAACTGATTAAACATTCTAGAGTGCCCCCCCCCCAAAAAAAAGAAACTTTTAAGTATACACTCTAATAAACTTGTCATGCCAAAGAACGTCTTGTATGACATTGGCATTCAATAGTTTCAAAATATAATTTTTGGCGTGAATGTAGCATTTTTACTGAATCTATCGCGTTATACTTGGAGAGTTATTTGGCGATCAGTCCTTAGCATACATGAATATATATCCGAAATTTGAATTTATGTTTTAGACACGTTTTTCTCAATGGATTGAAATAATGATTTGACAGGAAACTGCACTTGTAGTCACAAAATTTCATAACAAATTTGATATATTTTAAGTCATTTCGTTTTTGAATTATCTCGTCAATGCACTTCTGAAAGTACAGACAATCAACCCGCTGTTGGTTTTATTTCAAATTTTGATAAGTGTCTACATTATTCATTTTCATTTTGAACAAAGGCCGGGGTAAACTGTTTTTTAGGGTGTTGGATTCGCATCCTTTGGATTGTGAGTGCGAACCCCGATGGGCGAAGACTCTCCGTGTGTGTGGTGGCTGGTAAATCTATCGTGACCATAAAGTCCTCTAAGTCGAGACAATACCACTGGCGGTACTGGATAAGAGGTGATCGTTCTCTAATTCAGGTCTAAATTAAGATCTGTGGATGAGGGAATGAAATACATAAATGAAGTCCGTCCCGTAAAAAGGGTTGAGCTAAAACTCACTCTTGGCCATAGATGGTGCTACTTAAAAAGAAGAGACACTCTCTAGGCTTAAAATTGCTGCCTTCGTCAGCGGGCTTGTCTATGACACATGCCATTAGAAACAGCAACAACACAACAACCTCCTTGAAGAATAATTAATTCAAAAATTATTAAAAAATCGTCCACATTTGCTTAAATGTTTTAGTAAAATTCCTTTTCTAAAAGCCATTTACTTTATATAAATATTTTATCATACTTCAAACGATTTCTTTAAATATTATACAAAAAAAATCCATTCACTCGTTTGAATTCCATGAATATTTTTACAAAAGTTATCTGCATAGTAAATATTCATGAAAGCAAATATTCATTACGAAAAATTCAAGTAAAATAAAATGCATTCTTTTTGTAGAGATATTCTCTCAAAATTCCTCCTCTAAAATTCATCAGCTATAAAAAAAATTCCAAGATTTTACAACCATTTTGTATAAATATTTGAAGTAAATTCATTTACTTTATTCAAATATTTTATAGAAATTTATTCACTGAGATTAATTTATTTTGCAGAAATATTCCAACACAATTCAATTATTGTATATAAACCTTCTAAGAAAATTCTAAAAATATGTTTGTAAAACATTCTAAGAAATGTTAGTAAAATAACTACTTCCACAAAATAGATTTATTCGCATAAATATTCTAAAAAAATTCTTCCATTAAAAACCATTTTTTTCCATACACAATACAACAAAATTGAAATATATTATCCTATTTCTAGAATGTAAAATAAAACCATATTTTTTTCTTCTAAATAATGTAACATAAATATATTCCAACGATAAGAACTTCCACAAAAAATATTTTATTACTAAACGAATTCTTAAAAGCATCACGAACTCGATTTATCTAGCTTTATACAAAAGGCATAAATAGTTCTTTGTTCCTTTGAAACCATTCATTCTACGCAGACGATTATGACGACATCAACAACAACAATTGCCATTCACGGAATTCTAATTTATCACTCTGTTGAGACACAACTTTTGGGTCGAGAGTCCATTGAATTTCGTTTCCGCTGAGAGAAGCAGAGTTTTAGTATATTGTTCGTCGCTTTGGATGTTTAATGTGTCAGAAATTAATTACGCGGCTCCTTTCGTTTTCCGAGAGCTTTTGTGTGATTTTTGGAAGTGAACTCGGAAACAAAATAATCAAATATCGCAGCGAGCCAGGTTGGAAGCTTTTCTCCCGCTTGGAATGCCGGGAAAAGTTATTCCACTTCTGTTTTGGAAACGGTGATATTTGAGAAGGGTAAGACAGCTTTCGGGAAAAGTTTTCGTTTATTTCAGCAAACTTCTGCGCCCTGGATTAACGGAAGATCAGGAAAATATTTTGACAAGGGTTTTTGATAAGAAACAGAAGAAAACATTGCGGAAAATTTGTGACTATAGTTTTAACAATCTTGATTGAATTGACTATAGGTTCGATAGAAGTCGATTTTAAAAAATATTGCTTGGAGTATTGTACTGTAAAATTCATTTTTGAAAAATATTATTTAACTTATTGATTATTTATCATTAAATAAACGATGAACTAAAATGTGTAAGTAAAAACAAAAATTTATAGTAAACAAATCTATCAAAATGAAATGAATTAAAATGCGCCTATTCAGTAAAATTAAATTATTTAATATCATTTAATGATTTCATGGTTTCGTAATTGCTACAAATACTTTTATTTTCTTGTAAATTTGCAATCATACAGATGACAATATACCTGAGGGAAAAAATAAATATTTCATACAAGAGTTATTTCATTTTAGTCTTTCTAGACATTTTTATAAACTTTCATTTTAGTCTTTATAGTATAAAATCTATTGACTTTCATTTTAGTCTTTATAGTATAAAGTTTATTATAAATTCTCATTTTAGTCTTTAAAGTATAAAGTTTATTACAGACTATAATTATATTCATAAGTAGACTGAATTTTATGGATTATATAATGATTATATAATAAATTATATCAAGGTTAACTTTTTAATTTATTATTTTCTTTTCCAAATTCTAAAGGGGTTCTTTTGTAGAAAAAACAAAACAAAATATTGTTCCCATAGGCTATTTGTTTGAAATGTTATCTTTGAGATATATCGATTCATTTCATTCAATATATCAACTGCTCTCTTTGGATGATTCATAGAAGAATCTTAGCTCGAAACTTCTGAAGTATTTTGAGATTTCATTAATCTTATCATCATTATATTTTAAGTGATTAGCAAAGTATTATTTTTTATTTTTATAGATACATTGGAAAAAATTATCTTTTTATTTTGAAATCCAGTTTTTCATAAATTAAAAAAAAGGCTTCGCCCTAAAGTTTTCTAAAAAAAATGTATTCTCCGATATTATCATAAAATCTTTTTGAGTTAAGCAACGAGGAAGCGAAATGTAAGTAATAAAAAAATAACAGAAAAAAAATCTAAAAGAAGCATTGTCTGGGGGAGGGGAAAACCGAAAAATGCATTTTTCAATTTTCGAATGAACGTTTTTCCAAGTCATGAAAAATCCGTTATTTTAATCTAAAATATAAGAGAATAATAGTTTAGAATATAAACACTTGTTCTATTTTTTCTAGGACATCTGTATACTGCTTTGTGTTTTTCAGTATAATAAAAAAAATTGAATATGAATTTTTGACAAATATTTATTTAAATTAAAAATGAATTTTTGAATCATTACTTTCACATACCAGCGAATAAACAAACAGATACATGGTCACCGTTTCGTCGGATGTTGGACATAGTTCAATAAACATCTATATTTCCAATGATAAAATTATGCACCACATGTCACCTATCGGGTTCTTAGCTTTTTGAGTTACCGAGCTTTTGAGTTTCCCTATCATCAACATAATTTGTCCAAACATTAATCGAAATATTGATGTTAGGTCCACGAACCAAATTTCACCCTTCTAGTTCGGAAATTCCGAAGAATTGGGATGCGATAACATCTTAAATGCATGTGTGTCACACCTCAAAAATTGGATGTAGGCTTAACATACAGTATCGAGCAACATCTTAGACATATTTATTAAAAAGATGTATTCAATAATAAATGCTTTCTTTTTTACAAATTTTTCTTTTGTTTCTGGAAAAACTCAAAGTACTCAGGATGAAATAGGTGTCGCTTCAGTTTCTATTTCTAAACCGGCGGGAGTGGTTTCCCCAAAACATTCCCGCAGTAAAGGTGTCATGGCAGAGACCATAACATAACATTGGCGTACAAGAATCACGAAATAATTTTTGGCGTGGATTTAGCATTTTCACCGAATCTATCGTGTCATCCTTGGCGAGTTATTTGGCGATTGATCCCCGGCATGCAGTCAACAATACCCGAAAATCGAGTTTGTGTTTTATATCCGTTTCTCCCATAAGATAGAAACAAACATTTGACTCAAAACTGTACTTATAGTCACAAAATCTGATACCAATTTTATCAATCCCATACCAGGCTTTTAAATCATTGCGTTTTTATTGATTTATCGCTTTTACATGCTTCTGAAAGTAAAGCCTGGCAGACAGTCGATTCCTTTTTAAGATTTGGCTCAAAACCCAATGGGTGTCTAGACAATAGATGTTATCTATCTAGCTCTCTTCGTTTTGTAGTTATTGTGTTAGTTTATATTCGAACAGCCGGACAGACAGACTTATCTTAAACGGAATTTGTTTAAAATTTGATAGAAATCTACAAATTTGGTGGAATAACCGCATACCAAATTTCAACCTTCCACCTCAAAGCGTTTTTGAGGTATCCTTACCATAAACAGACAGATGGACGGACATTTTACAAAAATGTGTTTTTCGAACTCAGGGAGATCCAAAACGTGGAGATTCGTCAAAATCTCGAATTCGAATTCTTTAACGATTATTACACTTCCTCTATACTACATATATGAGAAAGTAAAAATAGGGTTACAATGTTTAAAAGTTCGGGAATCTAATACTTTAAATGGATGTGTTTTTGAGTTATCATGCCAATAAATAAGTAAACAAAAGAAAAGACCACAGATAAGTCCAAAAGTTTTCTTTTCGAACTCAGAGAGGCTTGAAACATGGGGATACATCAAAATCTCGAGGACAAATTTTTTCGATGATTAAATACTCATTTTTTTGTATACTTCATACAAGACAAAAGAAAAATGAGTTATTTCTGTATACACAAACTAACTATACAATTTTTCGAATGAATTTAGAAACACCCTGCATAAAAAGCGGTCAGACCTTTCATTTTTAGAAAAAAGCATGATTTAAAAGGCTTAAACGCAAGCCCCGCAATTAATCTAAAAATCACCCCTATATGCGTGACGCTGGCGAACCCACAAAAGGTGTCGACATTGCCGGCGAAAGCAGGCGCCTATTCCAAGAGCGAGCACAAAAATTAACTTTAAATAATGAAACTTCGTGCGAAACGGCATAAATCAAACCGCACGTGAAAATTTAAATTATAGGAGGAGGATGAACTTTCGCCGGCGGACTCAAAAGTGCTGAAACAAAAAAGGAACTCGCAATTAAGAATTCTTAGCAGGCACCGCTTTTGCGAAAATGCCTGCGAGTATTTAAGCCATTAAATGCGTAAAAAAGCAATGCTGTTTCGCAAGCGAACATGTTTTGGAAAGCATTTAGCGTAATGACTTCTTTACTAGCAAGATTCGTTATGTTTAAGTAATGAGTTTTTTAAAAATTTATATGCATTTATGTTTTGCATTTAGAATTTGAAAAACAGTTTAAAGAAAAATCTGTTGATATATATCTGACTTTAGATATACGTTTATAAAACCAGCGGGTTTAGTTCAGTTTAATTGCATTAACGTCCCGTTTTAAAGGAACACTAGGGCTATTTTGGGATGGTCCTCGTAATTTTGAAACTTGGTCAGATGACGAGGAGGAAATCTGAGCTGGCACCCCCCTCTCCACACCATACCAACGGAAAAACGTTTGACCTGGACGGATTTAGCGTGCACCAGACCCGTGTACACGACGGTTCTTTGTCGAATCGGGTGACGAAACTGAAAGCTTCCGGTTCCGAAGCCGAGATCTTATCACCAAGCCACCGCGGTCCATAGAACCAGCCGGAGTGGTCTCCCTAAAGCTTTCTCGCACACTATCTAATAAAAATGTTATCCCAGAAAACGCCTTGAATAGCTTTGGCATTCAATAGTTATGAAATATCAACTTTTCATGTAGATTTAGCATTTTTATTGAATCTATCGTGGCATCCTTGGCGAATTTTTTGGCGATTAATCACTGACAAGCAATTAATAAATTCGAAAATCGAATTAGTGTTTTAAACGCGTTTTACCCAACCGATTGAAACAAAACTGGTCACAAATATTACAAGATGCAGTTACAAGATGCCAAATCATATTTGATATATTTAAATAATTCAATTTTATGGTTACCGCGTTTATATTTTTTCCGAAAGAACAGACCGACAGACGTCAAACTCTTGTTGGTTGTGGTTCAAAATTTGATAGATGATTACACTATAGATATTAAATATGTGTACTGAATTTCATCCATTCAGCTGTCTTTGCATTATAATTATCGTCTTAACCTACATTTGAACAGTGGGACAGACAGACTTCCACTGAGCGGATTTTGCTGAAATTCTGATAGGAATTTACAAATTTGATCTAAAGACTGTATACCAAATTCCATCCGACTAGTTCAAAACGTTTTTGAGTTATCTTTGTCACAGTCAGATAAAAGGATATTTTCCAGAAATGTGTATTTCGAACTCAGGGAAGTTCAAACCTGAGATTCGTCAAAATCTTTAATTCGAATATTTTGATGATTGGTGCATTTTCGTGTACTACGTATACGAGAAAGTATAAAAGTAATTAATGGCGTGAGCCTGCTGGAAATTACTGCGCGGGCAAATTAAAAAGCATATATTTTGAGGTCAATTAATTACACTGACCGGCCAATGAGTTATTAATAATAATAGCTTGTAAAAATGAATTAACAGATTTATCAACCTGACCAGTTATTATTAATAATATTTGTGATTATTATTAATAATAATAGTTTAATTATACTGACAATAATTGCGAAAATGAAAGTCTTATTTCAAAGTTAATCTCAAACTAAGACATTTTTAAAAATTGTATTCTTAGCATCGGTAAATCACGAGATTGAATTGTTTGATTGAATTTTAACTAATTTTGGAACTTTGAAAGATGGAAGTGATACATAAAAGATATACGAAGAAATTATCATTTTATAGATCCACATGGATCAAATAAACACACAATAAAGCCTTACTCAATAAAGCAAAACTCAATAAAGCGCCTTTAATTATAATTTCGTATTTATTTAGGAAAATTATAAGTATTTATTTTAATTAAAAAATATCTATATAAAACATACGCCGAAATTTATACCACAAAATGATTTACAATTCAATTTAAAAATTGTTAAGAGGAGATAAAACGTAAAAAAGCGAGTATTACGTAGTAAAATCATGACAGCAAACGGCAACTGGATGAGCCAGAGGGCGCTGCTTGCCGAGTTTTACCTGGATTTCAACGTTAGTAAAGTAAATTTCCAACCACGTATAGAAAAAAAGGCATCAACTTATGAATATTAAAATGGTTGCCATGGCAACCGTCTACACAGGATTCCCCTTCGCTGCAGCAAATAGGCACAAAATGAAGAATTGGTCCTACCAAATTCGCCAATGCGTGCGTCTGGACGAAATATTTAGTTAGAATTAGAATTAATGAACGAATGCATGCACTATTCAGCATACAAAAAGATAGTTATCACATCAGTACTATCTTTTTAATTTTGAGACCTCACGAGCACGTCTTTCATTCAATAACAAAGCCAATGAATAATTAAATATTTATTTATTAAAATAAGAATATATATTCAGAATTCCTTCATATATAAAATGTAATGTTTAGTTTATAAAATATAAATACAAATATGAAAAAAAATCCGATTAATATAACTTTATTTTTATCGAATTTATATATCATCTTAATCAAATTTAAATTCATGAATTTTTCATTTTTTTATGGAAAATAAATTATTCAAAGTCTAATTATTTCTACAGAATTATATATGAATTTTCTAGGAATACGAAAAAACGCAAACCCTAAAAACCAATCATAATTAAATTTCTATTTCTGAAACACAAAGCTGTTCTTTTTCGAATAAATAAAAGTAAAAGAAGAAAGGAATCAGAAACTAAAAGGAAATAAACAAATAAAAAGAAAAGAAAAGACACTTGACCTAGAAGAACAGTTTAAAAAAGGATAGTGGTTTATCAGAAAACCCCAATCATAACTTCAAAAATCACGTGACAGTTTATAGACAGCTTTAATGAGCTGTGAAGAGGAAATGAAACCGATTTCAAACGGCAAACAATAACTGCAAATGACAGCTCAACTTAATCGTCTGCAAAAACCTTCTTTTTTATTTTCAAAATTTTTATTTATTTTCGTTTTAAGTTTCCGCGGAAGTACACGATTACAGAAACGAAATTAATCATCGATATTTCGTTCGATTTTGAAAAATTATCGTTTGGTTATAAAAGAGAGTATGCAAGGTAATAATTAAGTTCTTTTTTATTTTTTTGTTATTTGTAAATGGCAGCAGTCAAGTTTTCTTTTTTGATTAGTTTTATCAAATTTTCTCGCTTAAAGAAAGGAAAATAACTTATTTAAGATTTCGATAGATTTTTTTTTTGGAAGTGTATTTTCGTTTCGCTGTTTTTTTATTCGAGGGAGTGCGTTGATAGGAAAACGATTTAGAATGCATTAACGCTGCGAGTTGATTGAAAGGAAATTTTCTTCAATGAAATCGAAGTTTCTTTTGCTAGGATATTTAATGCATTTTCTTATTGGTTTTCTATGCGATAAATTTAAAGGTATATTTAAAAAATAAAAATTTAACCCTAATTAGGATGCATAAAAATTTGTTTTGCTACTTTTTAGATATATATGTATTTATAAATTAAAAGGAATAAGAAAATTTTGAAAGCTTACTTATATTTAAAAATAAAAAAAGAGACTTTATATTATTTAATAGAAATTATTCATGATTATGGGAATGTACAAAGTTAACTTGAATTAAAATTTTTCAAATTAAATGGTAAATAAAGAGCATAAATTCAAATTTGAAATTTGAAATCTTGCGAATTACTAATAAATAAAAAATAGAATTTTTTATTTGAAATTCAAAAGCTTTTGAAATAAAATTGGAAAGTTCATACAAAAATAATTGGATTCCCCCCTACAAGTTAAAGTATTAATCTTTTAACGATAAATGAACTCTTTTGTCAAAAATATATTTTCAATTTTATTGCATAACGATTTTCCATCGTTTTTTAAACGTTATTATCTCATATTTATAGAACTTCTAATCATATTTATAAATCTTCTAAAACAGGAACATCCCTTTCATCATTACCATTAACCATTCAAAGAGTTTCGTGAAGAGATACGTAAATGATAACTTGATGGTGCAAAGCCTGGGCTTCATGGTGAAAGAAATGTTACTTTTTAGTTCGATAATGAATGCAATTACATGCTTGCAAAAGTTCCGATAAACATTCAACCTTTTGTTCGATTTAGTTCCAAATCTGATAAGAATCTACACTTTAGATAATAAAGACCTCTACCAAATTTTACCCATCTAGCTGTTCTGCTTTATAGTTATCGTGTTCGGACAACCAATCAGACAGATTTCTTCTGAATGCGTTTCGTTCAAAATTTGATAGAAATCTACAAAACTGATTCAATGCACCAAATTTCATTCAGATAGCTCCAAGCGTTTTTGAGATATCATGTTCAGAGACCGACAAACAAACATAATTTTTCGAACTCTGAAAAATTTGAAACGTAGAGATTCACACAGTATACTCGAGAAATATCGAAATAAGGTATTTTATTTTTTAGCACGACATTACAACTTGTATCAGCCCTTTGCACTCGAGAAAGTTATTCCCTGCATAATTATTCATCTTATACAAGGGCATGTTAATTGCTTCGAAGAAGAAAAAAAAATATTTTTAAGTAGAATTTCCTCAAAAAATTAATCTTCATCTTCTTAACACACTGTAGGAATTTTTTACAATCAAAATTACACAAAACAAATAAATAAAACGTTAAAATGATTCAGTGTCTTGAGTGGTGTCTGAGGGCAGGCATCTTAGAGCAAAGGTAAAAACAGTGTGTAGTTTGATGCTATATAACATGCTGCTAACATTTAGCATTTCAGTTAGCATTCGTCATGTAATTATGACATTGCACAAATTGATCTGAATGAACTTTAAAACAGTCCTACTGTCCATGCATGCAAGTGATTGTCTCTATTTCTACTACTAAATGAAAAATATGAGTCTATGAGCGCTGCACAAGCAAGATTATTTGACTTAAATATAATAATTTATGCCTAAATATACTTTGAATGAT
>JAPMOR010016556.1:64973-77305 GCA_026543865.1 Argiope aurantia | reverse complement strand
GCCTATCCGCTCAACCAATCGAACCAAAATTTCAGACATAGTTGTTTGAAGGTATGGAGATTGTGATGATTCTAAACAACACAGGATTACGGTTACAGTGAGAGAATTTTGAAATTTTAGAAGGGCAACACCCACTTTTTCCTTGCGCAAATTGATCCGCGTATTCTTTCTTTCGTCACAGAATATCCCCGAACTTGGAATCTCTAGGATTCCCTGATCCGCGTATTGAAAAACCACAAATGGCGTTGGAACGATTAGCGTGTGATGAAAATTGCCGCCGTAATGCATTTGTAAAGAAGAGCATTATAAAGGACCAATGACAACATAGAGAGGAAAGAGAAAAAAAATGTTTTTATTGGAATGGATAGTTATAATTACAGGTTTTCAACGTGTTCACCTTCGCAGGCGACAACGTATTGCATTCGGGAGATTGTGAACAACAATGCCGAACGTAACATGAAAGGAGGAATCTGCATAACTTCACGTGTTATAGCATCTTGCAATTCTGACACATCTCGTGGACCAGGCGTGTACACCTTAGATTTCAGATAACCCCAGAACCAGAAATCCATAGGAGTGAGTCGGGGGATCGCGGTGGCCATGAAACTGTAAAGTTACTAGAGATGACTCTATCCCCAAAGTGTTGTTGCAGCACTGGTCGAACACATTGGGCGACGTGTGGAGGAATCCCATCTTGCATCCATACAATATTCCTAATGACATTTCGATGCTGCAATTCAGGAATAACGGAATTCTGCAACTGTGTAAGAATTGCAAGATGCGATAACATGTGAAGTTATGCGGATTCCTCCTTTCATATTATGTTCGGCATTGTTGTACACAATCTCCCGAATGCAATGCGTTGTCACCTGCGAAGATGAACACGTTGAAAACCTGTAATTATAACTTTCCATTCCAATAAAAACTTTTTTTTTCTCTTTCCTGTCTGTGTTGTCATTATTCCTTTATAATGCTCTTCTTTGCATATGATTTACGGCGGCAATTTTCGTCACACGCTAATCGTTCTAACGCCATTTGTGGTTTTTCAATACGCGGATCAATTTTCTCAAGGAAAAAATGGGTGTTGTCATTCGAAAATTTCAAAATTATCTCACTATAATCATAACCGTGAACCCTGTGTTGTTTAGAATCATCACAATCTCCAGCGCATACCTTCAAACAACCATATCTGAAATTTTGGTCCGATTGGTTGAACGGATAGGCCGCTAGGGTTTCATAGGTAGGGGAAGTTTTTTTTTACCACCCTGTATATACAGAGAGAGAGAGAGAGAGAATAATTTAAAATGCAGGAGCATTTGAATTGTGAAAGAGGTTGAAAGCACAAAAACAAATCAAAAATCACTTACGAATATTCTGAAGTATCATAGAAGTGATGACTAAATGTGTGAGTTAAAGGCTATATACAAATGCAGAAATTAAGAAACGTTAATAACGAGCAAAAGTCCTTTGTTTAATTTATCCTTTACAATCGATCAATGCTCACACGCACTATTTCACAACTACTCAAAGTTTTTCTGTCTTCACAGCTCCCAGCGAACGTTTTTGTAAATACCATTTCATAAACATTTGTTATGGCGATGAAGATTCGGTCTTCGAGATCGAAATAATTGTCAAGATTCGCGAAATTTAACCTGTTCTATGCACACAATTGAGGGTTTTGCTGTAAAAAGAAGGTAGCCCCAATTATTATAGTTTGCAGAAAGCCGTAAGAAAGATTTTAAAATTCCAAATTCCAAATTGTGTAAGGATTTTCCTTTTGATCAATCTTCTTAATTGTTTCTACGTATTATAACAGTATTTTCACTCAAAAATATATTTTCCACATGACGTGGCACATATTGGAACGTTGGAATTGCCTCTTTCTTGCAACCAAATAGATAGTCTGTCTATCTCTGTGAAACATATTTCACAATAAAAATGCAATTTACTATAATAATATTTTACTTAAAGTAAACTAACAATATATAAACAAAATGTACGATTTGGCTTTAAAAACAAAAAAAAATTATATTCCCATTAATCATCACACTCTCCCTCTGTAACTTCGGCCTCATCTGCTGCGTCGTCGGATTGTAGTCCATCGTAGAACCACATATCATTTTGTGGGATGTATTTGTGAACTAGTTCCATTGTATCTTTATATTTTGGGCTCTTAAGTAGAAGTATCTGCAGAAGGGTATGACGGTAGCTCCAGGAGCTACCTTTATAAGTATTGCAACAAACTAATGAGACAGACAGCTCTATCTCGAGTAACGTGAGAATTAACGATTGGAGCTACATCTTTCTGGCAGCAAAAGAACATTTTTTTTTACCACATGATAGTACATGTAACTCCAAATCCCCCCTAGGTTAGTTACATATTTTTTGAAGCAAACCCTACAATTGGCACAGTGTCTGAATTAACGATGAAATTTAACAGTAAATTTGTAAATTTTTTTTTTTGATATTTCCATCAATGTTTTCTTACCCTGTTTTGACCTGACTTTATTGCCCTATTTTCACCTAATAGTCTGTACTTGAATTTTTTCAGTCATTCTATATGGATGAGGTATACACCAGTTTTTATTTAAATAAGAAATTTGCTATAAAAAAGCTCTCCAGAAATAACCACGTCCACCCTGGTGTACAAACTAAAAAAACGCGAGTATCGATTTCTTAGTAATCCGAAAAAGAAAGATCTCTCCACACATCTTATTTGAATGGATTTTCTAAAAATTTACTTATTAATAATAAACGCAGATATGATCATTCTGCGAAGCTGTAATGAATTTTATTCTTCAAAAAATTTAAAATAGGTTTTAATAAGTTTCAAAATTTTACAAGATTCCTAAATTAATTCTTAAATTCGTCTTAATCATATTAAACCACCTACATCCTCATTTTAGATTTGAAAGATACCACCTACATCCTCATACCCCCTACATCCTCATTTTAGATTTGAAAGGTTCTCATATAGTTTGGATGGATAGCGTTGAATTTTAAATTTTTGAAGGAATAAGAAAATAATTTGAACGAAGAACAAAATGAAAGGTATTATCACAAAAATCTTTAAATAAAATAAATATCACAAGGAACAAAGCAATATTTAAAATCAGTGAGAGTTGTCTCCCTAAAACTTTCTCGCATACTCACTAATAAACTTGTCGTGCCAGAGAACGCTTTACATGGCATTGGCGTACAATAGTTAAGAAATATTAACTTTTGACATGAATTTAGCATTTTTACTGAAACTATCGTGTGATCTTTAGCGAGCGTTTTTGCGATTAATCACTGGCATGCAGCTAATATTCAAAAAGCGAATTTGTACTTTAAACATTTTTTCTCAGCTGATTGAAACAAATTTTAACACAAAGCAACATTTGTAGTCGCAATATCCCATACAGAATTCGACATGTTTAAGTCAATGTGTTTTTGAATTATCGCTTTTACATGTTTCTGAAAATACAGACCGACAGACAGTCAACCCGTTGTTGAACTTATCTCAAAATATAACAGGTGTCTAAATTATAGAAGTTAAATCTCTGTACCGAATGTTATCTATCTAGTTCTCTTTGTTTTATAGTTATCGTGTTAACTTGTATTCGAACAAACGAACTTCGATATTTGATAGAATTTGATAGAAATCTGTCCATTTAGTGTAAATACTATATACCAAATTTCAATCGACTAGCTCAAAGCATTTTTGAGTTATCTTTGACACAGATAGACAGAAGTAATGCCAAAAATGTTGTTGCAGAGCCAGCGCAAGAACTGAAATCTTGATCTGGCAGCAACTTTTTCTCTTCATCTAGCAACAACTCTTCCCTGCCAGAGTACTTTTTGTTTTACCGCGCAAATATAAAATCTATGAAAATATAAAATCTATGAAAAAAATCTTAGTGAAAGTCACCAAGATCAAAATTCCGAACTTTGAGGAACTTAACACATTGGTTGTCAAAATTGAAGCGATATTGAATTCAAGACCACTCAGTCCCTTGTCCGTCGATCCAACCGATCTACAACCTCTAACACCGGGACATTTTTTGGTTGGATCATCCTTACTATCTTTAACTGAACAAAATACTGCTGTAAGTTTATCTTCCAGGTGGAGTCATGTCCAGGACCTTAAATCCAAGTTTTGGGACCGCTGGAGTCGGGAGTATCTGCAACAACTACAGCAGAGGCAGAAATGGAAGAATCCACAGCCCAACCTGAAAGAAGGTGAACTAGTCATATTGAAGGACGACCACAAGCCATTAGAGTGGAAGTTGGCGCGAATAAAGAAGACAATACCTGGAGCCGATGGACTTGTTCGAGTAGTTGAGGTGCAAACTTCCAACGGAGTATTCCTGCGAGCCATGAACCGCATAATTCCCCTTCCAATTCAAGATGTTGGACCAATGTCCAACGGGGGGGGCGGGATGTTGCAAAGCCAGCTCAAGAATTTAAATCTTGATCTGGCAACAACTTTTTCTCTTCATCTGGCAACAACTCTTCCCCGCCAGAGTACTTTTTGTTTTACCGCGCGTAAAAAAAGATGTGTCTCCTGTAGCTGTGTGCGTGTGTGCTTTTGTGATGTTCTGTTAATGTTATACCACTGCTTTAGATGTCTTCTTCAATAGTTGCTTTACGTATAATAAATGGAAAAAAGACAGATCAGGTCCCTTTTATTTGATTACCCACGAACAAATGTGTTTTTCGAACGCAGGGAAGTCTAAAACATGGAAATTCATAAAATAAAATCTCGAGTTCGAATTTTTGGACGATTACTATACTTACTCTATTCTACGTATACGAGAAAGTAAAAAGAACAGACAATAAAAATACCTAATATGTAATAATCAAAATGGAAGAAGTTTGGACTCCCGGGATTAAAAATGTTTTCAAAAATATTTAAGCTCATTGATGTTTCTCTACATAAAGATTGGTCTCATCACACATGAATATATTCTATAGATGAAACACGTGAAACATTATATAGAATGTTTTGATATTGTATACAAAGTCTAAAATTAGCCAGCAAGGCATGAAACGATTCATATTTTACACATTTTTTAAGCATTCTATAGAATGCCAAATGAGAAACAGGCAAAGTATGAAATACATCTCTGATTCGAAATCAGTCTGGAAATATAAACCAAAAAATGAAAATGAATTCGGATAAAAAAAATATCCCACTCCTTCTTTGGTAACTACTTTGCGAATTCCTATTTCTGATGTGTAACTTAATCAAGGGGCGAGGTGATTCGCGCAATATATTGGCAGCTGTAATGAGTGTGACATAGGATGGTTTCTACGGCTTGGAACTTCCTGAGGAATTTTAAAGCGAAAGAATATTCGAAATTACAATTCACTTTATGACCTAAGATCTTACTTAGAATTGAAGCACGAAATTCCTCTACAGTCAGGTTGCAATTGTTCAGTCCAGTGGAAACGGTTAATGATTCGTCAAATATATGTGTAGAACAAAGTGCCAAAATATGAAATGTCTTTGCATAAAAATGTAATGTCATTCAAGCCTATCGCGTCAGAAAAAGGAGGTTAATTTTAATTTCTTATTTTTTATATGAAAATTTTATTTTCCTTAATAAGAAAACCATAAATTTTGTTTGTACAACTTTCATTTTTCTGTAAGTATTTTTAATATTTTTTTAATGGCACTCTCTTTATTTTTTCAGAATAACATTTGAGGAATGCACGTCAAATATATATTAGCCGTATCAGAGCCTATTATCATACTTTGCCTAAACAGCATTTGCCATTCTATAGAACGTCTAGGTATTATTATATACAAAGCCTTGGGAAAGTATGTAATAATTCCCATATTTCATAGTTTGCCTAAAAACGTCCGGCATAATATCCAATGCCTGTGCATTCTATAGAATGCCGGCGTTTCATACTTTGTAGGTAACATATACAATAGGTCATTACGCTTCATATCACATCTGCCAAATGAACTTCACAATGCATGCCATTTGAATGAATAGCATTGTTATGCCATCTTATTCCCTTCTGCAAGAAGAGTAATAGTTTATAAAATTCCCCAGCGTGTTCTGCTCAAATCACGTAACATGAACAAACAAACAACATGAATCAATTACACTTTAATATATTGTGGTTCCGTCATGACAGCGCGCCAAAACCAGCGCCTCTAGCGGCAAAAGTACTGTAGCTGCCAGTTCAGAGTAGGCCGCGGTGAAAGACGTTTTGCAACGGAAGACGTTCGTTGCATAGCTAGAAAGAAGACGTGTTTTGACGATGCCACTGTAGACGATAGCCGTAACGTTCTACAACTTGAAAGAAGACGACGTAAAATAATACCTTAATAACTTTGTTTAATTCAGTGTTTGTATTGTTCCTGTTCCGTCCATCATCCATTAATGTAACTAAATTCAGAATATAGTCATTTTATCATCAGTTGGCCATCTCATCCTTTATATGTTAAGACGCCCACAAACAACCTACAATATTAATCTAAAATTTAAATGTCTCTACGTCGTTAGTATCATTTATCACTTTTAGTACTAATGCATATTTGGTTTTGTTCCTTCATTCGTCTTCTTCGGTTGAAAAAGTGAAATAAGAAATAATATTTAATTATTCCATTTTATTTTGTTCTCCCTTAATTAATAACTGCCACTGAATTTTATTATCCGTTACAGTGGTGGATTTCCGACAAGGCAGAATAAGCAGCTATCTAAACCTCTTTCCCTAAGGTGAACTAAAAGTAGATTAATTTTTTAATCCTTTTAAATGTTATTAGCCTAGTGGCCTTATTTATAAAATCACAAAAATATATTTATTATTATATGATAATATTAACACTCGATCAAATATAATTAGTTCGGTTCCTATTTATTAACCAGTAATGAGTTATTTATATATTAAAACCAAGGGGAGAGATCTCCTCAAGATTTTCTGCATACTCTCTAATAAAAGTGTTATCCTAGAATGCCTTTGTATGACAATATTGATGAATAGTTACTAAATATTTTCTATTGGCGCGAATTCAGCCTTTTTATTGCATCTATCATGTAATTCTTCGCGATTAATCACTGTGATATGGTTAATTGTATCGAAACTTCCGGTTAATTTGCATTTTAGATGCGTGTTTTTCAACCAATTGCAACAAAAGTTTGACACAAAACTATGCTTGTAGTCACAAAAACCCATACCAAATCTGACACATTTGAGTCATTTTCCGTTTATAAGTTATTGCGTTTAAGTGTTTCTGATAGTGCAGAATGACAGACGGTCAACCCCTCGTTGGATTTGGTTCACAATTTCATAGGTGTCTACATACTATAGATGTTAAATCTGTGTGCAGAAATTTATCTATCTAGCTCTCTTCGCTTTGTAGTTATTGTCTTAATATATATTTGTACAGCCAGACTGACAGACTTCCTCTAAACAATTTTGCTCAAATCATAAAAAAAATCTGTACATTTGGTGGAAAGACCATATACCAAATTTCATCTGTCTAACTCAAAGCATTTTTGAGTTATCTTTACCTCAGATAGACAGACGAACTTTTCTCAAAGATGTGTTTTTCGAACTTAAGGAAATTTAGAACGTGGAGATTCGTTAAAACCTCGAATTCGAATTCTTTGATAATTACCATGTTTTCTTTATATTTCGAATGCGAGAAAGTAAATAAGGAAAAACTAATGAACCAATCGCCGAGCCGCAACTAATGAACCAATTTCGCCAATTTTTGTTTTATATGAAATTTTATGACTCGTTAGATATGTCATCAAGTATCGCATGCCCACCTCTACCTTCCATTTTTGAGAGTAATCGAAAACATACTATTCCTTTGTACATTCGCAGAATAAAAGAAAATTTTGCAATGGAATTTGCCAACTCAAAACAGCTTTATTTCGTATGAAGGTTCATGGACCATATATATTTCAACAAGGGATGCTTTCTTGCCTCTTTCAACATTTTTAAGAGAAATTGAAATATCAAAACTTTATTTTTAAAAAAATTGAAATATCAAAACTTCACCGTAAAATCTCTTTAGGGAGAATTTTTAGGGACTTTCTCTTGCAACATAATTAGACAACCACAACCGTTGAATTTTGATTTCTTTTGGAAACTCATTATCCCCGTATATGTCATCAAAGGTTTCCTGGCTCCCCAAAGCTCTCCGTGTTCTCGAAAAGTAGGAGAGTTACTTCACAAATATTATACAGATTTCGGAATTTTTTTATTTCACATGAATACTTATAGCCCCTTGACATCTCATGATTGTCTTATATTTCCTTCCTGTATAATTCTAGAACTATTGCAAACCCTAGTAACCCACATATATAGTGCAATATTGTATAATATTAAACAATATTTGGAGTATTGTATGATATTGTATATTAAATTATGTAATATAATATCACACAATAATGTATAATATTGTGAAATAATATGCGCTACCTGGGAATTAAAATCTGGGCGTAATCTGCAGCCTCAACAATTGAAAAAAAATCAGCCAATTTTCTTCGCCAACATGGCAATTTCGCCAATTTGAAGGATAAATAACCAATCAGAATCATCTATCATTATTGTACAACTTTTATGTAGATTATTGTAACTGTACTTTTATTATTCTTTTGTTGTGATAAGATGCTATTTATAAAAGTTAAATGATACGTCTAAATCAATATTTTTTTATATTAACCGTTTTCGGCAACTATATTATTAACATTAATAATTAAGCTCGATGAATTTTAATGAAATACGTGTTATCAAAAAATAAAGTACTATTTTAAATAATGATTGCATAATAATAACAGAGCATTCTGATTTATGCAGGCAAATTGTCGAAATTAAGTGGGCTGTAAATTGAGGAAATCGGTTCAGTTGTTGATGATGGAGTCTAAATTTATTTTCAAAATCGTTTGAAAATTGAGGTGAAGAGGACAGACGACTTTTAGTGACGTATCTGGGAGTCATAAGTTTTCATATGAAATAAAAATTGATAAAAATCAGCGCATTAAATATTTTGTATTGTGTTTATAACTGGCCAACTCTGTCCAGGTTTTTTTTTTTTTTTTTTTGTCACAGATTGTACAGTAAAGTCATGCTTTTGAAGAATCTTCCGGTAATAGACTCTGATTGGAAGAAGGGCATTATTGCTTTTATATAAAATTCATGTGACCATTAATGGCTTTAATTTCATACGAAAAAAAATTGAGGGAAAATCGATATAGTGTTTGTAGTTCGATAATTGGTTCTTTAGCTTTGCCACTTATTTTAAATCTAAAAAGATAGAACAGTTGGTCTTGAATGGAATTACTTAATAAATAATAATAAATAACTAAGAAATAAATATTTAAATAATAAAATACATAGTTTCGCAAAGTAACTAAAATAAAAAGTAATTAATATTGTTGTTTTTGCAAATCTCCATGGCCTGTCCAAAAATCCGTTGACAAGAAGAAAGTCAAAAACGAGGAAGGGAGAAGAATAAATTTCTCCCCAAAGAAGTCCTAAACAGTCTAGAATATATTCAGCAGAGGCCCGATGTTGGCAGCATTTCGGGCAAAGAGGGTAAGATCTTTCACCCTGAGAAAAGAAAAGACATTTAAGGTGGCCACTGGCAAGGCGCGACAGGCAAGTGTTGGTTTTTCTATCACAACGAAGAATTAAGGACTGGCCCGGCTTATTGGCTCTATACCAATCATGAGTAGGGGGAACCATCCAATTCTTCTTATTTAGGAATTTCGCCTGAGAGAACAGTTCTAAGTATGTGAACTCAGCAGAAGATGGAGTCGCTAGGCTTCTTCCTATCTTTTCAAGCCTGTCTGCTATTTCGTTAGCAAGTAGATCCACATGAGATGGGATCCACTGGAAATGAGTATCATGTTTGAGTGAAATCAGCTTCAACTTATGAAGAATAGATGAACTTGCTTTATCTCCAACATAGGTCCAACTGTTAAGGTGTTCCATTGAGCTGCGGCTATCCGTAAGAATCTAAAGGTTCTTATAATTATTTTCGTTAAAATCTTCTTAAGTCCCTCATCGATTGCTAGAAGTTCGCTACTAAAAACGGAACAGAAGTCTGTATTTCGTTGGCATAGAGAAAAACTAGACTGAGGAGTTACAATATAGATGCCACTACCTGCAAAATTGTCGATTTTGCTGCCATTAGTATACAATTTTTAGGGATTTTATTAATGACTTCCAAGGCCAATTATCTAAGGTATTCTGACACATTTTCCTTTTTATTAATGGGAACAGGGAGGTTGAAATAAAAGTGAATTCTGGTAAGTTCTTCAGTTGGATTCATACAGGAGTGAAGAGAATCTGGCTCTACATTTTTAGGAATTATATTCTGAGACAAGACTTGACTAAAGGGACTATTTTTCTTGAGTCTCTGGAGGTTAGTACAATTATTTAGGTATTTTGAGGTGTTGTTTTGAATACCATAACTGTAAAGTTTGTTGTTATATTTTATAAGGTTAGCATGTCTTAAAACATGGAGAGGTTTCAGGACGGTTTCATAAAGGACAATATCTGAGGGGCAACTTCGTTTCAGACCAGTTATTATACGAGCTGCAATTAGCTGTACCTATTCAAGTTTCTTCAAGTTGGAATCGGAGGCACAACAATAAATTGGGAATCTATATTCAAGTAAAGGTCTGATGATAGCTAGATAAGTAGTTCTGAGGGTAGTCACGTCAGCTCCCCAGTCTCTACCTGCAATATATTTAATGATTTTAATCGTTTTCTTGCTTTTGAGACGATGTAATCAATGTGCTTATTACTTGTTAGTTCAGAATCCAAAACAAATCAGAAGTATTTTGGGTGTTTTTCATAAGCAAGTTCTTGATTTTCAAACATCAATTTTGGTTTGCAGTTGTATAAGTGTTTATTGGTTGTAAAAAAGGTGGTAATCGATTTGGGAGGATTAAATTTGAGTTTAAGTTCTGCAGCAAACTCGGAAAAGGCCTTTAAAGACTCATTGAGTTTGGACTCTCGAAGGTTTATATCGAATCCAGAACTCCAAAGAGCAATGTCATCATCAAACATACCAATGCGTGTTCCAAAAGAGATAACTTTTTCCACACCTGCAATAATTAATATAAATTATATAAAATAATTAATATAAATATCTTTAAAATGTTGATTAAGTGAAAAATGTTTTAAATTGAGAAATTAAATGAACCTGTTTGTTAAAAGAGGGCCACATAAAGGGCTTTTCCTAACTCCGCTGCTGATCGTCTCATAATTGTGATGTGTAAGCTTAGAGAAGGGTTTGATAGTTCAAGTGCCATCTCCGCCTTCAGAGTACAGATCGAAATTACGAATTTATTTCAAAAATGGCTCTTCAATTACTTCAAAATAAGTCATAAATAATAACTAAAACGAAAGCTAAACTAAATCTCAGTTTTCGTAAATAAGCATGTTTCGTTTTTGTGATTTATTCCAAAATGATCATCATAGACTTTTCGGTCCCTTTCTATCTTTTCCCGCACGAAAGTTTCGTAAACAGCAAATCTGATAAAAAGTTAGAGGAAAAAAATCTTAACGGAAAATGAACGATAGCCTTGAACGAACGTTCAAGTTTTCAGTTGCATCGTGTCGCCATCTATGTAATAATCGAAAAATGAATTTTTATTTCCAACTTTTAATACAATTACCATCTCATTTATACAAAATCTTATGTTTCAGTTGTTAGTATTTAATAAATAAAATAACTATATGAGATAAGAATGTGTTCATCATTTTTCAATATTGAAATACGAATAATTTTAATCATTGAATATCAGATTTTCAAAATAAGTGTGAAAAATCTAAAAACTCTTTGCGTGTATTTTGTATATTAATGCTCACTTTTTTTTTTTCCTGAGGCACAGTAATTGAATTTTTTCTGTAATCTGCTTATTAAAAACAATTAAGTCAGTAAATTCTATTTATATAAAACAGTGTGGAAATGACACAGCTAGTATAAGTGGCTCTCAAGGCACAATATGATGATAACGTCCCCCAAGTCAATCATAATCACTGGGTTGGGAAGTTAAAATGATTCCGGGGGCATGTTTTTTCTCTTTCAATATATTTCACTTAAAAAGAGACAGAAAACTGACTAATGTTTTATCTCTAGGACTACGATTGCGACTGGCGCTATAACTGGTGCAGGGAGGTATTTGCAACACTTTTTCTCATAATCGCTACGCCATAGGTTGGTTCTCTATTTTGATGTATTCTGCATTCTTTCCCAACCGGGAGAACTTCAAATATACGGAGGAGAAAATTCCGGCATGGTGGTTGGTCTCGCAACCTTGATAAGCACAGAAATTGTGGGAGTTAGCTACCTCTTACGTTGATGGGAC